>OVAV01000336.1:1765-12092 GCA_900406375.1 Iberis amara | reverse complement strand
TCATGGTGATCAAACTCAGTGTTGAATATGCCTTGAAACTGGTGGTAATTATTTGAATTTTCTTACTAGTGATCGTTGGTTGTTGGTGAAATTCGATTAAACAACTGAATTTCATTACACATGATCAAAGTCTTACTGCTCCTAGATTGTTAATTGTTCTGATGGTTGATTTAGATTAGTGATTTTTTCATTTATTGATCTGTCAGGTAGGGATTTCATATCCCCATGCAAATGTAAAGGAACTTCAAAGTATGTACATTGTGATTGCTTTGATCATTGGAGAGCTATTAAGGTACATCTCAACTTGGCTCGAAGAGTTATTAGCCCTATTCTTTGTTTCTATATCCAGTAACCTTATTTGATGATTGCAGGAAGGTTATCCCTTTGCACATTGCACAACCTGCAAGGCTCCATATCAAATATAAAGATCACATCCATGTGGCTGAAGATAGTGGTGAGTGAGTGTTGTCGTGGAGTCGATAATCTTGAGCTATGGGGTCTAGCGGTGAAGTGGTGGACGTATTTTAAGTTTAATTCGTCGTTGGGATGTTGTAAAGCGTTGAAAGTTATGTACATCGACAATGATGGACCATGCTTGTGTGATTTATGAGTGTTTTGTAGCAATAAAGAGGCTTGTGGGTCAAAGTTTGGAGAGGTGAGTCTGATCCATCCTTATGATGAGAGATTACAGTCCTTGGATCGTGCCGTCTAAGTGTTTGAAAAAATGCTTAAGTGATCATGCAATTGTATTATAGAACTTCAGGGATTTAATCGAAAGTTGGTGATTTGACTCTGTTTATGATTAGTGATTGAGAAGTGCTGAATTGACACTTGTTATCGATTCAAGTTCCAGAGCTTGAGGTAATTTTCATGTGTTCTGTTTTTACTTTGCGTTGTGTTGGCTGAAGAAGCAAAAAGATGTCTTGGTGCCTGATCAACTAGAAGGTGAGCAGAAAGTAATGTGGACATCTGAGCTTATCTTTGGACAAGGCGAGGTAATCTATTTATCCTGTCTGAAATTAATTCCATTGATCGCAAAATTCAAAGTTAATACATTTATCAGAAGCTGGAAATAGTTGGTTACTTGGTTTCATGAGCCCATACATTGTGCACACAAAAAAATCACTGCTCTGTTTCAGCAGATTTCAAGAGATTACACTTTCACTCTTTGTTTCCTTTGAATCTGTAAAATTAATGTGTGCGGATGTGTTATTTTTTTGTTGTGAAACCAATCCTTACGTCTCCTTTTATGGTGATATTGATAACTACTTTGTCTCTATTGTCATGAAAACTAATAGTATTCTTGATGATTTTTCGGAATTAACAATTATCTACTTGCTTCTGTTAGGGCATGTTGGTTTTGTGACAGATACGGCGTACTTCATGTCAAAGTAAGTATCTTAGTTTTACTGTCTTTTGGTAGTTTCAAAGGAAAGTTCCAGTTTATGTTTAAACTGCAAGATGTGACGCTGATGCTTTCCTGTGGTTTCAACTTCACCCTGAGTGCGCTCCTCATTCAGTGTACTACATACTTAGTTTGTTAACTTTACGCCACTGCGCAGGCTGCCAGTTTCATCGGGCAAAGAACCGAGGATCATACTGGGACTCAGAAAGCAATCATGTAAAAAGTGTAAGAAACCTTGCGCAAATTTTCATCTAAATATTAGATCGACTATAACCATTTTCCAATGTAGATCTCATACTGCGAATATTGATTCTTGCGTTGTGCTCTCTGTCAATTTGATAGATTCATAGCTATTTGATTCATCAAATGTGAGATAAACTTATAGTCATTTGATTTATCTGATTATTCATTTTTTCTTGAAGGTGTTATGCAATGGTTTATGTGAATTTGATAGAATCTAGATTAACCTTTTGATCCCTCTGATTACACTTTTTTATTAGACAATGTGCATCTCTTACATTGAAGAAAAAATGAGTTTATGTTGTCTCATGAATGGCGTATGAATGTTCTAGAACTGCGGTATATACAATCTTGGTATTAAAAGTCTCGTCTTTATTCTGTGTCACTACAGGATTCCTATGGTCCACCATACGCTATGATTCAATGAAAACTCCAGCCTGAGGGAGACTGTTTTCTCCAATCCCAACAGAACACTGTCCAACCATAAGTCGTGGCTCAGTGGCATGCTTTGGCTCAGGTCTAGAATTTTTCATCAGTCTAGCAAACCACCTGAATGGAAACAATCTTACGCTGTATTCGGCTCTATTCTGCCAGAAGACATAGATGTTGCGGAGAATTGCTGGTTTACCAACAAAAGCCGATGTCTGGAACAACGTTAATGTCTCTGTGCTGGAGAAACCAGTGTCGCTAACCGTAGGAAAAATGAAGATGGGCCAATACACAGAAGAAACTTGTTCGTGATGGACAAATGAGAAATGAACTTAGAATTGTTATTAGTTTTTCTCTGGAGATTTTAATAGTTTGACCATTTTCTCATTGTGCATAAATATAGACTCAATTCCTAAACATATATAAAAAACCTCAAAAGTTTCAAATTAATCGGCAACAACTCTATTTCCAAAACTGCAAAATTCAAATAAAAATATATTGAACTCGAAAGAATATATTATCCTCAAAATAATATAGTTTTTTCTGTGATGCATTGAAGTATAGCATTACTTTAAAGATCAATGAGTAAAGATCAATTATCAAGGACAATTAAGTATGTGAAGTAATATAAACAATCATCTATATTGGCAAAATTATCATCTTCAAATAAAATTGAAAGAAAGAATATAAATTATACAAATTACACACCCACATGGGTTTTCACCTAGTATCTTTAAATCTTAAATCTTGTGTGCGAACAAAATTAAAAAAAAAAAAAACTTTTATAACGAAAAGGTTATAATGGAATAAAAAAAAGTTATTTCCACGTTACTATTAATAGTGATAAAAATTTATCTTTATTCCTATTACTTGGAGAAGTTGACAAAAGTCCGATCTCCAAACCTACGACTAAACACAGCCACTTTTATGTCTTCAAAAAAATCTAAAAACCCTTGTCTAATCGCAACTTTCGCTCGCCATCAAATAAAAAGAAATGAGCACAGCAACTGTAAAGTATACCTCGTGGATGGTGGCGACCGCAATCACTGCCGTGGAGGCACGGTGGAACTATCCCCTCCGTCTCTTCCATAAAGATGTGAAGGCTCGTCTCCGTGCCATCGCTGTTACTTCTCGTCCACCTTCGTCCGCTTCTTCTTCTTCTTCTTCTTCTTCTTCATCATCGGTTGATTTCATCAGAGACAGGCCTTTGTCAAAGTCCGAATCTTCCATGGAAAGAGTTATGAGTATAAGCTGTTTTGGCCCTACCACCGTTCGATTCTAAATCTCTTTGGTACCTACGTGTTGATGTTTTCCAGCGTTTAATTGATTATATCTTACTTTCTCTGAATATATATGCACGCATTTTGATTTGAAACTCCAGAGGATTCTTCAACTATCATATTTATCTGAGTTAGGCTTGCCCGGGTGGGCATTCCATAACTCGGTTTGGTTAAAGTTTGAGTTATTCGGCTTATTATTCACGATTAAAGTTTATATTGATTTAGTTTGGTTTTGCTTTGGATGATTCCGTTTTCGTTTATTCAGGTTTTAGAAAATAAATCTCATGGAGGATTAAATTTTTAATTCTACAAGATTTGAGAAAACTTAGTTCTGTTTATGTTTGGACAAAAAAATAAGACTAGTTAAATACTTTTAGTTAATAATATAATTATGTAGTTTTAACCAAAAAAATATATTATTGTGTAGTATATTTCAGTGCACTTTTAAAATATTTTAATGTGGTTTTGCATATCTAGTTAAAATGTTATTATTTTAAAAGAATTTCGATTTATTTGGTTAATTTGGATAGTTTCATTCAATTTTGAAATTTCATATAATCCGATTTGAGTTTGGATAATTAAGTTTAGAAATTTTATAATATTAATTAGATAATTTTATAATTTGATTCGGTTTCGAATTCGAATAATTTTTTTTGGTTTCGGATAACGTGGTTTGTTTCGAAAAAGTTTCATACTTACTTGGTTCATGTTTTAGAATTTTTTTTTTTATGTGTTTTTTCATCTGATCTTTCAAAAATAATGACTATTTATTAATGTTTAAGACAACATACTATCATAAGCTACATTTATTAGAATTACTACAATTTTTTTTAATATCACAAAAAATAAAATAAAATTTTTAACCTTCAAATCTAAATTTTAAAAACTACACCGTAAATATTCATAGAGAAAATCATAAATATCAAATTGTTGATCCAAAATATTTAACAAAAATATAAGAAATTAAAATTAAAATTCTTTAAAAATGATAATATTATTAATGTTTGCAATATTTTTTAGGAGAATTAGCTAAAAGGTTTTTCCCTATGTTTGTGAAATATATATTTTTTTAAGATTTGTTCACTTTATACCTAATGTACCATTGTCTTATCTATATCTGCTAATATATGTATCTACTAATACTCCTACATATCTCACATAAAACATTAATTATATCTAATTCTCTAAATAATTTAAACAACGTTTCTATGTGGTTCTTTTCTTCTTCTTCTATATATAAGTTTCTCTCTAAACACATATACATAAGAATCCATTATCAAAATCCACAAAGCAACACATCAAGTAGTATAATATGATCAAAGTTGACATATAAGTTAAGTTCTTAGATGTGTAAATTCGTTTTTATCTGTTTTGATATTTAAATGTGATATTGTTAGTTCTTATCACATAACCTACCTCTAACTTATTTACCTATCACATAAACAACATTGTGGAGTGTTACTTTCTTCTTATTGCAGTTTTCTAAGATGATCTCTTAGATTCGAGTGGTCTTTGTGAAAAAAAACGGAGTTAATATTTGATTTGATCGATTTGTGATTTTACGAAGATGACGTATTCTGGATCTATTCTAGAATATGTCGTGTTCTAGAAAATCTATTCTAGAATATGACCTCTTCTAGAAAATATATTCTAGAATATGATGTGTTCTAGAATAGAACATCACATATATGTGTATCATATTTTCCTGCTAAATGACACTCAAGATTTGTTTAGTTTTTAAAAGATATTTCACATTATATATATAATAGATATTCGAGACTACTTTTTCAAAGTAATATAGAAAATCTATTCCATAATTATGTCTTTCAAACGTGCATATTCTAGAATTTCTATCATATACTGCTTATTTTTTTGTCTTCTAGAAAATATATTCCAGAATAAATGGTCTAGAAAAATACTGTAGACAATCTATTCTAGAACACGTCATATTCAATAATATATATTCTAGAAGAGGTCATATTCTATAATATATTTTTCAGAATATGTCATCTTCTTAAAGTTATATATCGATCAAATCAAAACACTTAACTTTTTTTTTCTTTCACAAAAACCACTCATCTTATGAAACTACAATAAGAAGAAAATAACACTCCACAATATCGTTTATGTGATAGATAAATAAGTAAGAGGTAGATTATGTGATAAGAACTAACAATGTCGCAGATCAAAACATTAATTAAACAGATAAAAACGAATTTACACATCTAAGAACTTACCTTATACGTCAACTTTGATCATATACTACTTGATGTTTTGAATTGTGAATTTTGATAATGAATTTTTACGTATATGTGTTTAAAAAGAAACTTAGATATGGAAGGAGAAGAAAAGAACCACAGAAAAAGAAACGTTGTTATCTAGTTAATATTTTATGAGAGATATACTAAGAATATTAGTAGATAGGGATAAGACCTAAGAATATTAGGTATAAAGTGAACAAATTTTTAAAAAGTTTAATTCCACAAGAAAAAAACATTTTACTTAATTCTCCCTTTTTTTTTTTTCAGAAGATGGTAATATTTTATTCACACACATCTTTAGAAAGTTGTTACACACATTCTGGAAAGAATGAAAAAATCAATAAATAAATAAATAAAAGTTTTTTTTGCGTCCAAATTAGTTGATGAAGAGATTAGTGGCGTGTGGGCGACATTGCTTCTTCTTCTTCTTTTTGTTGCTTTGTTTCAGCATTTACAACCTTTTTTTCAATTAAAGGCTCTATCATTGCCTCTATGTCATCCAAATCTTGCGTGACTTCTTCAACCTGTTTTATCAGTTTTGACTTTTATAATCACAATAATGTTTTTTGAAATATTGACAAAAATAGAAACATAGATTATAAATATTTGTCAGTGTTCAAGTGTTATATATTAAGTATTTTATATATCAATTTTTGTGTGTAAGATATACCTTGTGAAGAAAATCTTTAGCTAGATGTGCTTCATGAGCAGTAACCTCTGAAATGTGTTCCAGAGCCAAAGCAACTTGTTTAAGTTTACTTTGGTCAGGCAATTTCTCTGCCATTTCTTCAGCCATTTCCTCAGTCGCTGTGGCCACTTTCTCCACCATTTCTGCTACAGCCTCTATCCCTTCTACAGCCAATTCTGCCTCTCCTGCATCACATTACCATTCATTATTCATACTTCCTCTGTTTTAAAAAGATTGGAGTTAAGGAAAAAATATACAAATTAAGAAACTACAAATTTTCTTATAATTTTTTTTGTTTAGATAAAAATATCATTAACTAATACCTGTTCAATCAATAGTAAAATATTTTGCAGAATATGAAAAATCATAAACAATGAATACAATTATTATTATTTTTTTGCATAGATAGATGAACAACAATTATACTAAAAGAATTTGTTTTTCTTTAAAACTACACCTTTGAAACAAAGGGAGTATTAATTATTTCCAATGTGAAGAATGTTTTAAGATTACAAAAAATGTTTTAAAGGGTAATGTCATTCAAGTTTTACTTTACCAAATCAAATAAGATCATAATAGAACTGTGAGTGAAAGTAAATAAAAGAGATATGGGCATGCAATTCCGAGAAAAGATTGATACGATGATACCTTTGATCTGTTTCAGTTTCTGCACGTTTTTAATGTTCCAAAAAGATAACAGTAAGGAAAAAGCAGAACCTATGATCCATCTTCCCCTGCTATTTAGAATCCAAGTTAGTCCAACTTAAACTTCTGTTATATTCAATGTATTGAATTACCATCATGATCTCATAAATAGATTGTTTTATGTGAAATATGTAGAACTGTTGTATAATAATATAAATTATTATTATATTGTGTATATGNTTTACCTTAAACTTTTAGCGGAACCGGGTTTCAGATATTTGTTCGAGTGTGGAAACGCTCGTGCTGATAACGTGTTGTATAATAATATAAATTATTATTATATTGTGTATATGTTTTGTGTGATGAGATAAAAGGATAATACAATATCTCTTTCTTAAAGGATTGATATATGTTCTCGTATGAGAGAAGAGAAAATATTTGACTTTGTGAAAGAATTTCTATTTGAGTTGATATGTGTTACAAATGACTCATATGCACTATATTTATAGTGCTTTGAGTCGGTTAATGTTTCTTCAAGATGAAAAAAAATATTTAATAATCATTGATATTCAAAATATCTAACAGTATTCCAATTTTTTAATTTCTTTTTGGAGTGATATAATCCAAATGGTAAAAGAAATAATGGATTAGTTATGAGTGGGACAAAAAAAAAGTTATGAGTGGAGTATGGAAAAAAAAAATAGAATTGAATAACAGATTTGTATTTATCGTTTTAAAATTAGGACAATGCTCAATTACACCATTATTTTATACTCAAATGGTGTAAGAATTGAGTGGATTTATTAATTACACCCAAAAAAAAAAAATCATCTTCATATAAATCCCTAAACGATTTTTTTCGTCATAATGATAGTATTGAATAATTTAAGTCGAAAGTGGCTCACAAAGTTATTTCAGTAATCGTACAGAAATATTTTACAACAGGTTTTTATTTTTAATTTTGAAATTATAAGAATTAATGCACAATTCCATTATTATTGTTCTACTCAAATATTACAAATTTAGAGAAATTCTTAATTTCATCAACTTTTTTTTTCTCTACGTATAAATAAATTACTTCATTAATTTTTTAACAATGATTTTACAACAAGTTTTATTTTAATATATTGAAATGAAACATTATTACATGCAAAATCCAATTAAAAAAACAAACAAAAAATTAACATAAAATATCTTAATACATATTTGTCATATTCCGATAGAAATAAATCTCCATCTCTCCAGAAAACTTCTTCCCTAATAACTTAGACTTACCATAATCATTAGATAAACTTATAGTCATTGGATAAACATAACCATTATCATGATCAAACGTAAAATATTCATTAGTAAATTTATAAAATTCATTAGTTTTATGAATAATAAACTTACTATCATTACTTGTTCTACGCCCATTTAAAACTACTTCACCTTCTAAAGTTGAACTATCTAAATCTATTCTCCAAAAACTAGATTCATCACAAGTTCTAGGATTCACAAACTTAATGTTAAATTCTGTTGATTCATGTACCACAATCTTTGATTTTGGTGATGATGGTAATTGAAACTTAACTTGTGTTGGTGTTATAGTTGTTGGATTAGTGACCATTATTGGTTGTTGTGGACATGATTTGTTATTAGAAGATGCCCAATTCATTTGACAGATCCACATGTTGTAATCTGAAGTCATGAAGCTGATGTAATATGGTATGTTGGTCATGACTTTTTCTCCATCAGCTGTATAAACTTCATCAGTTCCTTCACCAAGTGTTGATGTTGTTGCAATGAGCAAGAAAGAGATTATTATCAATAAAAATGTTTTCATACTTTTTGTGATTTTTTTCTTGTGTTTGTGAATTGTGATTTGTGTTCTTGTATTTTGAGTTTCTTTATATAGAGAGAAATCAAAGAGATAATGAGTTTCTTTATAATATACTTTATCTATTTCAAAAATTTTGTTTTTTTTATGATCCTAGTATCCGGATTTCCGAATGACTTTGACTAGGTCCAAAGCGTCCGCAGTCGCCAAGAGTATCTAGGAGGACCGCTGAAATTCAACTCATTTTAATTGACAGTGGCCGGGATTCGAACTCAGGTTGCAGAACTCACAGCTGTGAGCCCTTTAATACCAGAGCTAGAAGTCTTGGTTTCCGTCAAAATATTTGTAATTTAATGTTTTTACATACATATTAAAAAAATTATTTAATTTTAAGTCTTTTGAGATAAAAACCATATTTCAAACAGATCCACCAATAGTAAATCATTCTAAAAAACACAAATGGTCACAAATTATATAAAAAAATACAATAAATTTTACATTGAAAAGTGAAAACAACAATTATTTTGAAATAAATTTTCTCCAAAACTACAATTATATTGAAACGAGGGAGTATTACACATGGTGAACTTGCTTCTTAATAAATTTGTTTTTTTTGTTTGTCCTTATAATATGGATCTCAATTAAGAAGTTATGATTTTATACTTTAATTTCAATTTACTTCTAATATAAAATATTTGTTAATATAAATGGTCAATGTAAAATAATGCCTTGAATACTACTCATAATAACTTCTTTTTCCCTTAAAATATGGAGATTATGACTTATAGGTTGACATTTTTCTCTCTCTTTCTTATCAAATATTTGGAGTTGACTTGTATGCTCATTTTATTATATAAATCAGAATGTGATTAACTTAAATATGACCGACTTGTTATTTATAATTCATTAGATTGTAATATGTGTAATTTTTTATTAAAATGATGACATATATTGTTATAGTAATATAAATTATAGATAAATTTTCTTATTTAAAAAGAACCATAATAAAAAAATAAGTATATTAATTTAAAATAAAAGAAAAACTATACATTTATGTAGTGATATCATTGTTTCTATAGATAATTTCAAACCCAATGTGGTTTAATTAAGAATTTTTGGCTAAAAGGATATTATTTACTTTTATGATTTTTTAAACAAGTATTTTGTAATAGCTTTTGTATCTATCTATTTTTTATTTCGTGAATCGTAATTAGTCATAGCGAATTGTAATACTAAAAATATGAATGATGAATTGTTCGTATGAAACGAATTATTTATATAAATAAAGAATTGTTCATGCGAGGAACATAAATAATTTTTGAAAAAATAATTTTAAAAGTCTTAAAATAAAAGTGTCTATTTTTCAAAAGATGAATAATATCCATTTTGCAAAAATACTCTATAATTAATTCAAGGTAATTTGCGGTTCGGTTTATATTTGTAAGAGGTCAAAAAACATCAAGATTATTAATTTCGGTCTAGTTCGGTTTGGTTTAATCTGGTTCAATCTCTACTCTTGTTTTTTTTTTTTTTTTTTTTTTTTTTTTTTAATTTTTTTTT
>OVAV01000335.1:9166-20035 GCA_900406375.1 Iberis amara | reverse complement strand
TGTTCCCCGGAGATGGGATATCGTCGAGAGGAGGTCCTGGTTGGACGTTGTTGCGAAGAGGATGCCCGGTCGAGGCGTTTGGTAATAGCCTTAGTTTTCTTTGCGGACTCCTTCGCCATTTGGTCGAATCGGTCAAGTAAAGACTTGTTCAGGGCATCTTGTATTTCCAGTTTTTCTGACATGGATTGCACGGATTGGCGAAGCGCCTGGATTGTGCTGGCGTATCCATCTGGTTGCGTCGATGCGTTGTCGGCCATGGTAGTGTTGGATCTGGCTGCGGTTTCCCTTCTGCGTTAAAGAACTCTTATCTCCCCACAGACAACGCCAATTTGTGGATGCTTAAATCCACAAGATGATTTTGTTGGTTTGATCTCGATGAGGAGTTCGATAATTCTTGTTAAATAAGGAAAAAGCGCAACACAAATTGGTGTAACGATATGGATTTTATTGATCTTAATAATTCCGAATACACTTATGATTTGAATACAAGTAGTTTTGAAACTTAGGGGGTGACACTAGCTGAGGCAAAATCATGCTAAGGGGGTTTTGAAACCAACAACAGACTAACCAATTCAAGATACTTCCGAAAGATCGTAAGGAATATGTTTCTGAAGAATCAGACAACAATCGTTAAATAGCTAAGCAATCATTTATGCACTCTTTTGTCCTTAGTCGAGAAGGTTTTGTCCCACCGGGTTTTCCTATCACTATGGTTTTAGCGAGACAAGATAATCCGTTTACGTCCAGTATCGAGGTCGAAGCTAGTATACTCGACATCAATGTCCGAGAAATACGAGAGACCTTGACAGACATGTTTCGGAACAACAACAAGTAAATCACAGTCTTCGGACAAACGCTTTAGTCTTGAACACTATTTACGGGCAAACGAAAACATATACGCTGAACAATGGGCATTCATCTCGCCAAATGGCGAGCTGACTTTGCCTCGAACCTCTCATCTCTCGTTTCGTATGATTCCAAGTTTCGATTACTGCGATAAAAACCGTAAAACTCGTTATTATCGTATAAGTCCCTTTAATCGTATAAACGGCTTCGGTTATCTAAAACAACGGAGTTACCTTATCTATACTATTTTCTCCTATGACTTGCGAAAGAATCGTGAAATCTTCTCGTACAAAATTAATTGTATAAAACGATAATGGTTAGCCAAAACACTGATATTATCCTAACTATACGATTGAAATCGTATTCCTTTGGAACGATCATAAGAATGCGTATGTAGTTAACAATCGTATAAAACGATAACAGTAAACTTAAACGCCAACGTTATCTCACTTATACGGTCGATATTATCGCTTCGCAAGGTTTCTATCGTATGATCGTACAAAAGGCCGGTTCTCCGATAAGAATCATAAAAATCACCTAAACCGTAAAACGGCCCAACGAGGCCTAAAACAAGATAACAACCCACTTACGATTCTAGACGAGAATTCGGCCCAAGAACAATGACGGTCGTAACTTGTCCCGCAAGCCGTGAAGAAATGGAAGAAATCCAGAAAAGGAAGATTTCCGCAAAATAATAAACTGGAAAAGGAAGATTTCCGCGGAAGAACGGAAAAGGAAGACGGACCAACCCTGAAGCCTATATAAGAGAGATGAAGATGAAGAGCATAGACACGTTGAATTCTCCGCACCAAAATACTTAGAGAATTAAGGTTATTTTCCGATTTTGTTAGCGAGCTACGACTCAACTAGGTTACTAGTCTTAGGTTATTCGTACTACGAAACTCGCGAACAGCTCACGGAGCCGAGGCTTACCACTTGTTGTTAAACGGTCATATGATTCGGAATAAGACTTCTATTTTGCTATCTTTTGTATTCTTAATCTCATGTTTTTATTATTGTTCATTGTGTTTAGATCTTATTCACGTTTGACTCGCAGAAATCCAGGATTTATGGGAAAATTAGGGTTTCTCTGGTTTTCCCTAATTAACGGAAATCGACAGTACGAATTTTGGTTCCCACAACCTTGGGAATGGAGGTTAATGAGCAGCTTTTGATTCAATTCATTACGAATTCTCTTTGTATGGATTTTAGCCAATTCTAGGTGAATTACAACACCATTAAGGATAATTGGAACTTCAAGGTATTACAGGTTATGCTCATTCAAGAGGAAGGGAGATTAAAGAAGTTGAAGGACCAAGTTGTTAACCTCGTAGTTCTTGGAAATGTCAGCAGTAGTAAAGCAAAACCAAGTAAAAAGGACAACAAAATAGAAAAGACTTTCTTTAAAGGACCCGGAAGTCAAATTCAAAAGGAAAGGAAGTGTTCTTTTTTTGCAAGAAAATGGGACACTTCAAGAAAGATTGTCCGAAAAGAAAGGTAAACATCAAAGTTTTGTTTGCTCTAAATTGAACTTACAGGTTGATCTTAAAGACTAAAAGTCATGTGGAACTTGAAAGGTGTCTCTATGTACCTGAATGTGCTAGGAATCTTGTTTCCATAAGTAGACTGGACAATTTAGGAATTGATTTTAATACTGGACATGGTGTTTTCTCATTGTACCGAAATGATTATTTTTATGGTACTCGTACTTTATTTGAATACTTTTATTGGTTCAAAATTGATGCAAAGTTTTCAGAATGCTTATTTAATATTGAAAGTCAAGGCATCAAACATAGTGCATCTGATGAAAATTATGTTTACTTGTGGCATCAAAGATTGGGTCATATATCCAAAGAAAGGATTATGAGGTCGGTAAAGAATGAAATTTTTCCTCAATTGGATTTTAGTGATCTAAATGTGTGTATATGCTGCATTAAAGCAAAGCATACTAAACATACCATAAAGAAATATGCCACAATAAGCACTCAGCTTCTTGAAATAATTCACACTGACATATGTGGTCCTTTCGATGCTCCTTCGTGGAGCGGTGGATGATACTTTATCACTTTTATTGATGATTACTCACGGTATGGATATACATATCTACTTCATGAAAAATCCAAGTTTGTGAATGTCTTAGAGGTGTTCATTGATGAGGTGGAAATACAGTTATATAGAAAAGTAAAAGTTGTGAGATCTGATAGAGGTGGTGAGTTTTATGAAAAGTTTAATGAAAATGGACAATGTCCTAGTCCATTTTCAAAGTTACTTGAAAAGAAAGGCATTTCTAAACAGTACACAATGTCCGATACTCCTCAACAGAATGGTGTAGCTGAAAAACAAAATCGTACTTTAATGGACATGGTTATGAGCATGTTAAGTAATTGTACATTACCTAATTATTTTTGGATATATGCATTAAAGTCTGCAACACATGTTCTGAATCGGGTTCCTAGTAAGGCAGTTCCTAAGACCCCTTATGAATTGTGGATGGGAAGGAAACCCAGTTTAAGACATCTCCATATCTAGGGCTGTCAAGCAGAAGTAAGGTTATATAACCCACATGAACATAAATTAGATTCAAAGACTCTCACTGGATTTTTCAATGGCTATCCTGAAAATCGAAGGGGTATATATTTTATTGTCCTAACCATAGTACGAGAATAGTTGAGTCGGGTAATGCAAGGTTCATTGAGAACGAAGAAACTAGTGGGAGTGATGAAACACGTAAGGTGGACATTAAAGAAGTCCGGGTTGAAGTTCCTTCACCTGTAGTTGTACCTAAAGTAGTTGTTCCTATTGTTGCATTACAGTCAAATGAGACAATAGAACAACATCATAATGTACCTATCCCAATAGTTGAAGATACATTTAATGAACTTGTCACAATTCAAGAAGACAATAGTGTACAACAAATGCAATAAAGGTGATCGGAAAGAGAAAGAAGATCTGTCATATCTAATGATTATGTGGTTTATGCTATTGAAAGTGAATGTGACTTAAGCATTGATGAAGATCCGATCTCATTCCGATAAGCCATGGAAAGTGACAATTATGAAAATTGGTTAAATACTGCAAAAGAAGAAATAAAATATATGGGTGGTAATAAGGTTTGGGACTTAGTAAAGTTTCCTAACGGTTTCAAAACTGTTGGTTCAAAATGGGTCTTTAAGACTAAACGTGATTCAAAAGGTAACATTGAATGATACAAGACTCGCCTTGTTGCTAAAGGTTTCACCTAAAAAGATGGTAGTGACTACAAAGAGACCTTCTCTCCGGTTACTAAGAAAGATTATCTTAGAATTGTTTTGGCTTTGGTAGCTCATTATGATCTTGAGCTTCACCAAATGGATGTGTAACCCGTCTTTCTGAATAGCGAGCTTGAGGCGGAAGTATATATGGATCAACCTGAAGGGTTTGTGGCCACATGAAAGAAAAATATGGTGTGTAAACTGAGAAAGTCAATATATGGACTAAAATAAGCTTCCATACAGTGGTATTTTAAGTTCAATGATATTATCACGTCATACGGTTTTGTAGAGATCATCGTTGATCGATGTATCTACATTAAGGTCAGTGGGAGCAGATTTGTGATTTTGGTCTTATATGTTGATGATATTTTGTTTGCTACAAACGACGTGGGAATGCTACATGATATAAATCAATATCTCTATAAGAAAATTCAAATGAAAGATATAGTTGAGGCATCTTATGTGATTGGAATAGAAATTTTTCGAGATAGATCACAAGGATTGTTAAGTTTGTCTCAAAGAATATATCAATAAGATTTTATAGAGATAGGAAATGGGTAAATGCTTCGCATGGATAGCTCCAATTCAGAAAGGGGATAAATTCAATAAAATGCAATGTCTAAAAAATGAATTAGAGCGTAAAGAAATGGAAAGAATTCCCTATGCATCAGTGGTTGGAAGTTTGAACTATGTTCAGACATGTACTCGACCAGATATCAACTTTGTTGTTGGTGTGTTAGGTCGATATCAAAGTAATTCCGGAATGGACCACTGGAAAGCTGCAAAGAAGGTTTTCAGGTACTTGCAAAGCACCAAAAGTACATGCTTACGTACCGGAGATCTAATCACCTAGAGGTCATTGGATATTCAGAATCAAATTATGATGGATGCGTTGATAGTAGAAAATTGACGTTTCGCTATTTGTTCCTATTAGCCGAGGGAGCAATATCATGGAAGAGTATAAAGCAATCTGTCATTTCTACTTTTACTATGGAGGCTGAATTTGTGGTGTGCTTTGAAGGCACAATTCAAGCACTGTGGTTGCGGAACTTTATCTCAAGGCTTTGGATTATTGACAATATAGTTAAGCGCTGAGAATTTATTGTGATAATTCCGCAGCAATCTTCTTTTCAAAGAATGACAAGTACTCAAAGGGTGCTAAGCACATGGAATTAAAGTACTTGTCTGTCAAAGAAGAATTACAAAAATATAGAGTGTTATTTGAGCATATTAGGACGAATATGGTGGTAGCGGATCTGGTAACTAAATGACTCCCACCCAAGGCATTTATTGGCCATGTAGAGCGTATTGGTGTTATAGATAAAGCCTTGCTATTATAGTTATCGCATGCTCATTATATGTATGACACTATGAATTCAATTAATGTTATGGTTATGTTATGTTAAAAACCTTATCATTAAATTATGTGTATACACTTATGGTTCATGGATAACATATATATATATATATATATATATGTATATATTATTTGAGAATTAAAGTTTTTCTCAATATAAGGATAATATAAAGTTGGAATTGGTTTGTGATACATGGAAGGAATTATGTCGCTTAATGATATATGACCGCCATGATTCGATCAATTCTAATTCTATTATCATAAATAAAGGTTAGTAAGCTTGATATGAAAGTGCGCATTAAACTTATTAAATCATCAAGTCGATACAAAGGCCAAGTGGAAGAATGTAAGAATATTTATATTCTATGTGGCATATGTATCTTAGTTTAATTATAAAGATTAAGCTTATATAAAAGTAAATGATTCCATTATAAAAGACGACACCGTGATGAACCAGTTTCTGTTAATGACATTAGAATATGGGTGTATTGATAACCCTCATTACCTTATTAAAATAGTATGGTTAAAGTCTCTCTTTTATTAATGTATATTAAATATATTATGGTGCTATATATATTATGGTATGGTGGTTTCTTTTATTAAAAAGGATGCACCATTTCATTTATTATAAAAGAAAAAGAAAAATAAATGGAAGAGTTGTGAGACGTTACAGATAATAAAACAGTTACCGAAAAGAAAAGAAACGCAGAAGAAAAAACTCGAGAGGTTTTTGATTCTTTGATCCATGGAAAGGAATCATAAAAGATTAAAGGTGAAAGCTGAAAGAAAGGAGAACATCAATTGGAGTATTGAATTCACATCCAAATCAAAGCATGAATCAAAGTTAGTTTCTCTTAAGAATTGACTTGTTGAATTGATTCAAACCTAGATGATCTTGGGAATAGATTTTATAATAAAAATCATAAAAGTAGTTTACATATATATATATATATATATAGTTAAATGCGTCAAATTTAATTTATTTGATCCTCATAACTTAACTAGTAAAATAAAATTCCCAACAAAAAATGAAATTTTAGAGGATGTTCAATATTTTTTTTGGAAATATAATATAAGTTATATAAATGGTACATGCATAGTAATTGACAAGACAATATGCAGAGGTCGGTAGAAAATTAAGACAAAGAGTTAGACAATANCAATAAAACTTTATAGAATAGTATATTTAATGTTTGACAAAAAAGATAAATTAGCAAACAAAATATATTCATTTCCTGAATTTAAAAATATCATAACTGAGTTGCTTAAAAATATTATTATAATATATTTATATTTTTCTAAAAATTAATACTTAACTCATTATATTCTCATCAAATATATTTTTTCTTAAACCAATAATATTTTCAATATATTTACTATTATTCAATTACTTTAACGCTACATATATACATTTTTAGAGGCATTTCACTAGTTTAATTAGTATATTTTTAAAAAACTATTATAAGAATTTTTTTTCTAAACATTTAAGAAAATTTAAGATTGTAAAAGTTAGAATATGGTTGTCAAAATATTTACTTTTTAAAATAACTACTAAATATAAAATATAAAATAAAAATAAATGAAGTATTAGTAAATCCACGTAAAATACGGACCAATTTTTATTAAAGGTTAATCAAGCAAACACGTTAAAATGTATCGAAGGATCAAAGAATTAACGAAACTAAAAAGGAAGAAACAAAGAAACTAAGCATGTAAGGAAACATTGAAAGAAACAAACAAGCAAAAGCAGCAAAGCAAGTACCCAAGTTAACAATGTAAGCAAAGAAGCATGTATGTATGTATGTACTATTGTTTTCTAATTGCGAACTTTTCCTCTTTCTTTCACTCTCTTTCTGTTTTCATATCGGAGAGTTTCAGAGCCAGGAGAGGGTAGTACGAAGGCCACTGCCGTCCGGCCGAGCCACAAACACTTGTCCTGCGACCCCCGAGCTCACCGACTAACTCCAGAGCCGGTGAGTTCGCCCATGTTTTTCTCTCCCTTCGACGCCACAACCGCTCACCTGTTTCTTTTTTCCAGATTCACCGTGTCTCCAGAAGAGGGCGTGGAAGCTTCTGGCAGACTCCTCAGGCCAGAGCTGTCCGCGGTGGTGAAGCATGGAAGGCGACACAGTACGGAGGTGAAGACCCTCAAGGCGTCTTTTGGGTTGCTCAGCCACAGGTAAGAGAGGCTTCGTGTTGACTGTTGTGGTGCGGAGACTGCTAGCGCTGTCAGCCGCTGCTAAACCGGGACCCAAGGCTGAACGGCTCATCTTCACCACGCCGGAAACCTATTCTTCCTCTACGGCACCGGTCGAGGCGTCAAGCGACCAGATCTCTTCCTCTTCTCTACTTCTAGAACATGTGCATGGGTGGCGGTGCTCCATCGCCGCCTTGGAGCCGCCGTCAGGTCGTCGGTGGACCTCTCCCGGCGAATCAGCAGCTTGTGACGTCAGCGGGAAGCTTTGGGTTCTCCTTAGCTTCCTAGGGTTTTCTTTTATTTTAGGTTTGGGCCCTGGCCTAGGTTTGGGAAAGCCCAATCCAAATTTTGGCTTTTAGTTTAGGTGTTTGTTTTGTTTTGTTGTAATGGCCTGAAAAAGGTATTGGGTTATATCATAATAATAACTAAAAGCTTTATCAAAAAAAAAAAAAAAATTCTAAACATCGAAGAAAATTTAATATCATAAAAGTTAGAATATGTTTATCAAAACTTTTTACTTTTAAAAATAACTACTAAAATATAAAATAAATTAATTAATTATGAAATATTAGTAATCTACGCAAAACATAGACCAATTTCTAGTAAGGCTAATCAAGCGAACCTTTTATGAAATGTATTTAAGGATCAAAGAATCAAAGAAACCAAGAAGGAAGTAGCAAACAAGCTAAGCATGTGAGGAAGCAATGAAAGAAACAAGCAAACAAAAGAAGCAAAGAACAAAGCAAGTACCCAAGTTAATATTTTAAGAGAAGAAGCATGTACGTATGTATGTATGCATATCTCAAATATTGTTTTCAAAATATCCCAGAAAATTTAAGATTGTAAAAGTTAGAATATGTTTACCAAAATATTTTACTTTTAAAAATAACTACTAATATATAAAACAAATAAATTAAATATGAACTATTAGTAAATCCACGCAAAACGCAAACCAATTTCTAGTGAGGCTAATCAAGCAAATATTTTCTTAAATGTATTAAAGGATCAAAGAATCAAAGAAACAAAGAAGGAAGAAGCAAACAAGATAAGCATGTAAGAAAGCAATTAAAAAATAAGGCAAGCAAAAGAAGCAAAGAACAAAGCAAGTACCCAAGTTAACGATGTGAGCGAAGAAGCATGTATATATGCATGTATCAAATATTGTTTTCTAAATATCTAAGAAAATTTAAGATTGTAAAAGTTAGAATATGTTTATCAAAATGTTTTACTTTTAAAAATAACTATTACATTTAAAATAGATAAATTAAATATGAAATATTAGGAAATCCACGCAAAGCGCAGACCAATTTCTAGTAAGGATAATCAAGCAAACATTTTATAAAATGTATTTAAGGATCAAAGAATCAAAGAATTAAAGAAACAAAGAAGGAAGAAGCAAACAAGCTAAGCATGTAAGAAAGCAATGAGAGAAACATGCAAGCAAAAGAAACAAAGAACAAAACAAGTACCCAAGTTAACAATGTAAGCGAAGAAGTATATATTTATGCATGTATCTAATATTGTTTTCTAAACATCGAAGAAATTTTCGTTATCAACAGGAATTTCAAATTTGAAAAAGAAGAAAAGAGCGGTCAATTTTTGAAAATACAAATTCATATAGAACGTTCATACGTTAAAATGAAGAGACGCAATTTAGAAAGAAAAAAATGGGAACCAAAATTACTTGTGGATTTTGGTTTTGTAAAACTTGACATTTTTCTTGAAACCATGATGTAAACAGTAAAGTTATAAACAGTAAAGTGAACCAATTTTTACTAGTTCGTTTAAATTTAAATTTTAAAAATAAATCAAAATTATATTGTTCGTATTGTAGTTAATTTTTATAATTATATTGAAACATTCGTAATTTTTCCTAGAAGATATCTCTGAAGGTCTAGCAGGTAAAAGCTTCGGTAAAGTTCCAACATTTGCTCTGGCAGATTTTGTCTTGAGCGGTGACTATCAATGATCAACTGATAAAACATTATTTACGCGTACATATATGTTCCTATGATGTGGCGAATCAATTAAGCATCCTTATTTATCTTATCACCACTGTCATCTATACCATTTCGTTGTTGACAAATCCAAAGTTATAGGATTTATAGAAACTAGGATTAAAACTAAAAATATGAAATAGCTTATTAAAGCTTTATTGTGCAAAAGTAAAAAGAAAGGTAAGAAGCTTTTGTTTGTCATCAAGAACACAAAATTTTGTATTGATATTTGATAAAGATTGGAAGGAGAGCAACTCTCCAAAGTTACAATCACCATTCTCATACAAATATTATTTATACTAATTTCTTGCAAAACCCTAAACACATATGGGCTTGTTACTAAAAAAATTCTTGGGCTTGTTTCTTGGATTGTCATGGACCCTCTAATACTCCCCCGCAAACTTTGTGTCGGGTGAACACAACGATGCTAAGTTTGAAAGCTTGAATTGGTTGATTTGGTAGAAGTTTGAGTAGTCGATGCATCATATAGAGATGTAGATACCTTGCTTCACTTGCTTTAGAGATAGATTGTCGATTGTCTTCAAAACCATATAAAAAAATCTTGGTCTATACTTGGAGATCTAGTTTGCTCACTCAGAGGTATTCTTTTGATACTTGGAGAGTCTATTTCTAGTCCTTCAGAGGTATTTTTAACCATTCTTTCCAACAAAGTTTCTGAATTTTCCTAAACCCAACACTTGTCAAACTAGCAATTACCCAAACCTACATAGATTCTTCGACTCTCTTGCTTCATATCCAATAAGCAACAAAATCTGAACTTTCTTATAGACATTTTATCAAACACTTGGTGTGCTCACGATAAACCAGAAACTTGCAGCCATCTATTTTCCATAAAAATTCACTTCACTTGATCTACATACCAACCCAACATCTTTGTCAAATGCAACCATCCTATTTCATTCTAGCTTAGTGGGTTCCATACTTAGAATCTAAACTCATCATCATTATTCCTTGTTCTGTGTCAAAGAAGTGACATATACGTACCATTGATAATGTAGTAAGGAAGGATGATTTTCAATCCACAGTATCATGGACACTAAGCAGACGGCAGTTGGCACAGGAGAGATAAGACATTTTGACTAGGTGACATAAACATAGATCCTCCTGTTTGCTATTTCAAGCTCCTGAGACCTATTACCTTGTGAAGATCTTTACCAACATCAACAAATCTTTTCCTCCATGAAAATAAACCCATGAATC
>OVAV01000334.1:2431-20044 GCA_900406375.1 Iberis amara | reverse complement strand
GATACATATATATATATATATATATATAATGTCAAAGTTACGTCTTGATTCTTGTATGAATGTGTGTAAATTTCTTCTGCTTTGTAGGTTATCTATAGGATTAAGCTCCCTGGACCTGCTATTCTTGGAGAGGGAAAGCCAGAAAACCAAAATCATGCTATCATTTTCTCTCGTGGAGAAGGTTTACAGACAATTGATATGAATCAGGCATGCACTTGTTCTCACCCTTGTTATTATCTCGACAGTCTAAGTTTGATACTAAGTTTCTCATGATGCCATTTTATACAGGATAATTACATGGAAGAAGCCTTAAAGATGAGGAATTTGCTTCAAGAATTTCTTACAAAGCATGATGGTGTGCGGTATCCATCCATTCTTGGACTCAGAGAGCATATATTTACTGGATCGTGAGTATTTCAGCATTCCATGTATTTGAGGGATTTTATTCTTTATAGCTCAATGAAATTTGGTATCTCTAAGACTAAGTGGTGTTGGCACTTTGCAGCGTTTCCTCCCTTGCTTGGTTCATGTCAAATCAAGAAACTAGTTTCGTTACCATTGGTCAGAGATTACTTGCAAACCCTTTAAGGTGTGTTTACTCAGATCAACTATAGTGATGATTGCACATGATCTTTTTGTTTATCATTCCCAAATAAAAATGCATTGTTCTCTTGCTCCTATATAGGGTTCGGTTTCATTATGGTCATCCAGATGTGTTTGATAGACTGTTTCATCTAACGAGAGGTGGTGTTAGTAAAGCATCCAAGGTAATCAACCTCAGCGAAGATATATTTGCAGGTATATTCTACTCTTGCTGAGAAGTGATTTTCTCTAACTGATGTGTTCCCGCTGATGGATTACTAATGTTTTGTATTGAGCAGGGTTTAATTCTACACTTCGTGAAGGAAACGTTACCCATCATGAATACATTCAAGTTGGTAAAGGAAGAGATGTTGGTCTAAATCAGATTTCAATGTTTGAGGCCAAAATTGCTAATGGCAATGGAGAGCAGACATTAAGTCGGGACATTTACAGGCTTGGACACCGTTTTGATTTTTTCAGAATGATGTCATGTTACTTCACCACTGTCGGCTTTTACTTCAGCACCCTGGTACTGTTTCGTTATGTTTTTGGTTAAACCACATATCACACAATTATAGTTCGGATCTAATTCACTTCCTACTGTTTTCGCAGATTACTGTTCTCACTGTCTATGTCTTCCTTTATGGACGACTTTATCTTGTTTTGAGTGGGCTGGAACAAGGATTAACTACACAGAAAGGCATCCGAGACAACACACCTTTGCAAATAGCTCTTGCTTCACAGTCTTTTGTTCAGATTGGTTTCCTGATGGCCTTACCTATGCTTATGGAAATCGGATTAGAGAGAGGATTTAGGACTGCCTTGAGTGAATTTGTGCTGATGCAACTTCAATTGGCGCCTGTGTTCTTTACGTTCTCTCTTGGGACAAAAACCCACTACTATGGAAGGACATTACTTCATGGCGGTGCCAAGTACAGGTCCACAGGCAGAGGGTTTGTCGTATTTCATGCAAAATTTGCTGATAACTACAGACTCTATTCCCGTAGCCATTTTGTAAAGGGGCTTGAGATGATGCTGCTACTTCTTGTGTATCAAATATTTGGAAGTGCTTACAGAGGCGTACTTGCATATCTTTTAATTACCATATCTATGTGGTTCATGGTCGGCACTTGGCTTTTTGCTCCTTTCCTCTTCAATCCATCTGGTTTTGAGTGGCAGAAAATTGTTGATGATTGGACTGATTGGAACAAATGGATAAACAACATTGGAGGTATTGGTGTCCCTGCAGAAAAAAGTTGGGAATCATGGTGGGAAGAAGAGCAAGATCATCTCCGGTTTTCTGGAAAGCGTGGTATAGTCGTTGAGATTTTGTTAGCCTTGAGGTTCTTTATCTATCAATACGGACTTGTTTATCATCTCACGATTACAGAGAAGGAGGAGACCAAAAACTTTCTGGTATGTGACAACTTAACAAGCTCTTGATACTGGTATTGTTTATTCAGTTGCTATTTACTAAATCTTTTCTTAACTCAGGTTTATGGATTATCATGGTTGGTGATTTTCTTGATATTGTTTGTGATGAAGGTGGGTTTGTTTACTATATCAATCCTTTGTTAAATTCTCAGGATATCATCGTCAATACTTAATAGTTTTTGTTTGTTTGTTTGTCTCAGACTGTTTCAGTTGGAAGGCGGAAATTCAGCGCAAGTTTCCAGCTGATGTTCCGGTTAATAAAGGGGCTAATATTCATGACATTTATAGCAATTCTTGTGATATTGATCACACTTGCTCACATGACAATACAAGACATTATTGTATGCATCCTTGCCTTTATGCCTACAGGCTGGGGAATGCTCTTGGTAATTTTTTTATAAAAGAAGCAAAACATAGATGAGTTTTGTTGGATTCTTGTCATAATGAAATGGTGTGTTTTGTTGTGTTTGCAGATTGCACAAGCGTGTAAGCCGGTGGTTCACAGAGCAGGATTTTGGGGATCGGTGAGGACACTAGCTCGTGGTTATGAGATAGTAATGGGACTGTTGTTGTTCACACCAGTAGCATTCTTGGCATGGTTTCCATTTGTGTCGGAGTTCCAAACGCGGATGCTCTTTAATCAAGCATTCAGTAGAGGTCTTCAGATCTCTCGTATCCTTGGAGGGCATAGGAAGGATCGCTCTTCTCGAAACAAGGAGTAAATTAGTCATCTCTTCTCCACTTCCTCAATTTCATTGTAATGCAGGGAGGGATGTCTAGTTTGTTATCTGTTTCTGTTGTTGTTGGTACAAGCAGAGAATCCTAGTAGAGCTAAGTTATTTCTTTTTGTTTTTTAATTTATGGCAGCATAGGTGAAGAACATTGTAGTATGCTTATCAGAAAAAAAACATTGTAGTATGTGTTATGACTTACTTGTGCAGACATTAATTGTGATAAATGTACCGAGAGATCTAAGGTTCTTGAACACATTAAGAATCCACAGTATAGTCGGATTAATTCGTTTAGACAAGCATAGATTTGTGTTCCTTCACATTATTGAGCTTTCATGATGTGTTAAAATCATATCTTGAGATGTTTCAGAGTAAAAACTAGTGGTTTTCTTCTTCATCAAGCAACACAAGAAACTCATTGTTAAGTGTTATACAATTAGAACATGCTGCATAATGCTATATACATTACCCCCAAGAGAGGCCAAACACGAGTTTGCAGTCCATTTTATATTTTTAAAATTTTACTCTAAGAACTGGTTCATATTTTTTATTTTATTTTGCGGTCGGTTCTGATTACCCTCTCTCGGCCAGTACAATTCAAAGTTTTCATTGTTTGTGAGAAAAGTAGAAAACTACAAAAGAAGAAACATCTTGGCTTGGCTTAAAAGATACTTCAAAGCACAAAACCTTCTGAAAACCCTAGCAGTCATGTTTATAGAAAGGCCAACTGTTTTTCATAAATGGGCCTTTTATTTATAATCATACTTGGTTAAGAAGTAGACACTTTTAACTAATCTAAAATTACGTACTTATTTATAATCTTTCTTATTACGTATTCACTTTCAAAGCTTGTTCGATGATTCTCAATTGTTTTCATTGTTAAACTCTCTTTTTACTATAATAAATAAATTACCAACAAAGCCAAAACAATAACTCATGAGTCATGATTAGAAAATACAATAACAAAAACAAGAAGGGACGTGGCGGAAATCAGTAGCTACACGACATATGTACGAGAATGATATTTGTCTGTCGTCTCGTTCCAGCCTGTAAATGGTAATACCTGTCCGTACAGTTTTAAACCTCATACTTGCTACAACACCAATTTTGAAAGTTACGGTTTTGCCCATTCACGAGGGTAAAACTGGAACTTTCTCCTTATTAGACGACACCTCTCCTCACACTTGATCGTCACTTGTCTCTTCCATAGAGGTTTTTTGAAAATGGCGGCGACCAAATACAAAGGAAGCGTTTTTATCACACTCATCTTCATCTCCATCCTTCTTCTTCTTCCCTGGCCACTTGCTCACTCTTCTTCCACAAAATGTAAGTCATTATAATCTTTCTTCTTCGTTACTTCAAAATATGATGAATCTCTTCTTCTTATATTTTTTTTCTAGCCTTCTTTTGGTTAAGAGAAACAGAAGATATCAAATCCATGAAAAAGGTAACTTTTTGTATCTAATAACATCATTCTTCTTCTTTTTGAACATTAGTTTTCTAAAAAAGAATGAACTTTTTGGATTCTAGCCTTGTATAAAGTTTTGTTTGTATTTGGATTTTGGAAAAACAGGAGAAGGAGATTAATGGAGGATCAAGCAATGAAGTTGAAGAAAGACAAGTTCCTACTGGATCCGACCCTCTCCATCATAATCACATTCCATTTATCTCTCCATAGATTTATTTTCTTTTACATCTTCTGTTTCTCATAGTACTTTTTCCACATTTTTCCTCTGGTTTTTGGGTTTTGTTTATTAGAATGTTAATTTATTTCTGGTTTAAATTAGCTGAGAATTGGTGAATTCTTTGGAAAGATGTCATGTTCTAGTTCATTAATCTAAATTAAATCATATAATTAACTCCATGAAGCAAATTATCATTTTTTGAATTTTGGCTTTCTTTCTTAAGTCTACATGTCAAACTATCTAGTTCAATACATTAAAATTGTGTAAAAGGATTTATGCTCTAGGATCAAAGTATTAAAGAAAAATGCTCATATATATCTTATTATACCATTCATAAAATATGGTGGAAAAAAAATCATTTAATTTTAAACAAGCAAGCGAGGCACGTGACAAATGCGCCCGGCCCTATAAATACTTCCCTTTCTTTCTCATTCAGTAGTGATCGATCTCTGCGGCGGGTAGCGAAGTCGAAGACGACGGCGAAAGCTAATCTTCCGATTGGAAGTTGCTGTTGTCGGAGAAATTGATATTCCGATCGTAGCAATCCCAAACTCAGGGAGTCTACTCTCCACGAGGGGTCTAAGGTAATTTTTCACTACTTGCTTGCTTCTGTGGCTTACAAATATTGATCGTTTAGGTTTTTCGTTTCTGCGTTGTATTCAACGAAACTTTGAAATTCTTCGGTTCCTTAGTGACGTGAATCTAGGTTATGATTTCAGGTTAGCGATTCTTCTTTCTTCTTTGCAAATTTCTATTCATTGGGGCAAAAATTGGTAGGCGGAATCAGAATTACAGAACCAGAAATTTTGAGTGTGATGAATATATATTATGTAATTAGATTTTCTAATTTCCTTATAATTCTGAAATTAATAACTAAAATCCATTAGAAAGATCGAACCAAGTTTTAGAAATCAACAAACGCTTTATAAAACCAGAAATGGATAATATGTTTATAGTAGACTGTCAGATCTTGCAGGTAGCCTCCTGAAGAGATTGAGTGGCAAAGAAGGGAGCCTGTGTCTGAACCTTGGATGTCTCAACACATAGATCCCACCAAGAAGTGCCACAACCTGAAACGGCGTAACATACAACACTATAGCAGCTATTAGACAGAACAACACAAACAATGTGGTTGCCCTTGGGTCTCTCCAGCTCAGAAGCGATAAAATCCGCTCTCCCTGTGTCGCTAGGTCGCCAATCACGGTCTGAACCCGTCCTGCTATGCTCCTGAGCCGGTCATATCGCATTCGCACAATCTCAGAGGATTTGGAAGTTGGAAATGTGTCAAACTCTTCATCAAGCTCATCTGGATGGACAGCGTCTGCGTGGGACAACCGTGTGTCCATGTGTGGCGGGTGCCTTGGTCTCCACCGGAAATTCCAGATCCCGATCAAGAAAAGGTATAAGAAAACCGTTGGGAGGATGAGTTCTGGGTAGAGGACTAAGATTATGAAAAGAACATGAATGAGAATTGTGGTTATTGGGTTTCTCCAATGGCAGATCTGATCAAACCATTTTCCCACAGCAATGAGACCACTCAGAACATTCATGATTCTGAAGAAGTTAGCTTTACTCCTCCTCATGCTCCACATATGGGAGTCCACATCGAGCATGTACTCCACAATCTCTTTGCGAAGAGGTGGCTCTGCTCGGTTCAGCCTCGCTGAGACAATGTTCATAGCCTGATGCCTCAGGCTGTCCAGTTGAAGAACGGATAACGGGTGGATGTAATGCATTTTGGGCAGTAACGGCTGAGAATACATATGAAGCATGTTGATGACAGATAGGCAAGTGAACCGAACAGCTAACTGTATCTCACCCGTTTTCTTGATCCCGGAAGGATGAAAGACGAGCAGCGGATATGAATGTGTGTAGATACGGTCAGCTTCAAGGGTCGAGAGACGGATTCTCACTTTCCCGATTCTCATATCTTTTCCACTTCCTCCTGGAATGTGTCCATTGTCGAATGCTCCAAAAGTTATAACAGTGCAGGTATCAAACACTTCCCATGTGTATTGCTCGTTCCATTTAGGCGTAAAACTATCAACAATTGTTCTTGTTCTGATCCATTTCTGTCCGTACTTAGCCACACAATACGCATCTGTTGTTCCCTTCCCGTCTTTCGACTTCATCGGCATAAGTCCATGAGCACTTATGATCCCTACTTCAAGCACTCCAATACTCGGTTTCCATAGCTGTTTCGCGGTTGGTCTTAGGTCGCTACTGTAGTGAGTTGATTCATCAAGAACATGGTATCCACCTTCAAGAAAGATTCTTAGATGAATCCTGCTCATAAATTTCAATTCTTTTTTCTCACCATCTACAATAATATGTTTCTCCAGGTTGAACCACCTCGAGTTAAGAGGCCTATGATCTAACCTCCTCTGGACATTCTGCAACGGGATCGCGCAACGCCCTAATGTCTCATCTTTATTCGGTGCTACCCTGTCTTCAACCGCGAGAATCAAAGGCTCCTCAAAAGGCTCAGCAACAACAAACATCAGATCTTCATTCCACATCGGATTCAATGTTTTGGTCTGAGAAATCCGCGTTCTTAGATTCTGGTGTCCGAGCGTTGCTTTCACGTAAACCTCAGGGAACTTAGTTTTATCATGAGGTATCAAATCTTGAGCTTCGATTACATTGACTCTTACATACCAAAGCTTTGGTGAAAGATAAACTTTTGACCGGATATTCGTCACACCTTCAGGTCCAACCGTGGCTGCATCTGAATGCCAAGCATCAGAGAAAGCTTCATCGGCTTGTGTCCCCATCCAAACAGCTAACATAACCTCTCCTTTAACTTTACGCCCATGCCGATCCTCCAACCTATACCATTGAGGAGCTAATGGACTATCAGGAGGAACTCGCTTAGGTATCTCATTAAGATCAAACATGATTCTACCAATGAAATCATCCAACACAAGATCTTTGTCTTTCACTACAACCTCCAAGATTGATGCTTGAATCCTCTCTTTTGAAAACGCAAACACTTGCCTCCACTCCGGATTCGACTTCTTCTCAAAATGCTTAGTCATTCCTCTGTAGTTTCCGAGCCTGACTTCTACATAAGGATCACAACTACCCGTCACATCTTTCCCCGGTAGCTCCTTTGCCTTCACGACCCGGACGTAGAGGTAATGCATCTGCTCAACCAAATCATAAGTGCAGGAGAGTTTATCACCTATCACAGCTCCTGCACCAATCTTTGGTGAAGTCTCTTTTAGTGCAAAGTCTATATTTTGCCCAGGTTTCTGCATCTTGTCTCAATCTTGAAACTTCTGCAATTCTAGCTGCTTGGTTCTGTTATCTTAATACAAAAAACAAAACACATGAATAATGGATTAGAGAGATTATAACAGTTTACCACATGCAATGGCTACAACAATGAGCAAGGAGTTTAAGATCTACACTCTTCTTAGGTAGGCAAATATAGGCAGTGTAAAAATGTTTTGTGGTAAAAAGAAGATTTTATTAAAAAATTATTGTATATTTTAAAGGTTGTTTTGGGACTATTGTTGAAGTTTTCTTACCAAACAAGCAGCTACCAACCTACCATTGACAGACATTTTCTTATTATAAATAAATATTTCCAAAAAAATGGATTTAGCTTTAGCTTTCTCCTATTGTGATCCAAACAAAGCCCCATTACTTTAAATAAAATAAAAGAAGAGTAGACATGAAGATCCATTTATTACCCTCCAAAAAAGAGTAAATCTTTGAGAGACAGATAAACCCCACAAGAAATGTTATGTTTTAATGTCTTTTTAGTCTTTAGATATCGCTATTACTTGAGCAACTGATCAAAGCAACACTGCAACTACACATAATATCATACAAATTAAACCAAGAAAATTAAGACATTCTAACGTACCTCAAAGGATCTAATGATAACTTTGGAAGTAGATGAGATTTTGTTGATGGAAAGTTTAGAAGAAAGCAAAAGATGTTGAAAATGAGATTTGTTAAAGCAGAGTGAGGTTGAGAGATGTGAGTGAAGAAGAGAGTGAGTGAGTGTACAGTAGAAATAGAATATTTGGGGACATGTGGGTGCTAAGATCTGCTGCTTTTAGTCGACCTTACTCTTTTGACCTTTTCTTCTATTTTTTTAATCATCTCTTTTTCTTAGTTTTGTGTTTGCCATTTCCAACTTTACTCTCTCTCTCTCTACCAACTTTTTAAATTTAATGTTGAGTCCATTGATCGAAAAAATTAATGTTTTTTGAACTTGTTTCTTTTCTTGTCTACTGCTTGTTTCTCTGCACAAAAGTACGTAAGGGAGAACGGCTTATTAATACCTGCACATATAGAGAATATGAATATAAGAATACTTACATGTAGACCGTGCTAATTAGTTTTGTATCATTAAAAATTTGAATTTGCATATCCTTACTTTAGTCTTTGCTTATAAATACATTGACCGTAACACCGTTAAATACTCCGTTAACGCGTCNACTTGTTTCTTTTCTTGTCTACTGCTTGTTTCTCTGCACAAAGTATGTAAGGTAGAACGATTTATTAATACCTGCACATATAGAGAATATGGATATAAGAATACTTACATGTAGACCGTGCTGATTAGTTTTGTATCATTAAAAATTTGAATTTGCATATCCTTACTTTATAGTCTTTGCTTATAAATACACTGACCGTAACACTGTTAAATACTCCGTTAACGCGTTTGACTACGATGCTTATGTGGATTAGGTAAAAAAAATTCGGATGTCACGTGTATATATTTACTTAAACGGTGTCGTTTTATTAAAAAAAAAAAATTTAGACGATACGACGTCGTTTCGATTAATTTTTTTTTAAAAAATTAAGAACGAAACGACAACGTTTCCAAATATATGTTGAGAAATTAGAATGACTAAACGGTAGCGTTTTATTTAGAACCCTAAAAATCATAACTTCGAGAGAAACGAGAGAGACAACGGCGATTCTCATTTTCTCTGGTGATTCTCCACTGTTTCTCGTTACCGGAATCTGGGATCTGCACAAGAACGATATAAAACTGATTTCGAGCCAGAACATTAGTTTCGACCAGAAAAATGAGGTAACTCTACATCCCGAGAAATTTGATTTCGTTTTAGAATCGTTAAATCATTTATGATGTTATTTTTTTCTTACATTTCAGTGACGATTCTGATGGTAATTGCGAGACTGTATTCCAAGTGTTCTGCGGTGGTAAGTTTATGACCGATAGAAAAGGAGTTGTTACATATGAAGGAGGTAATGTTTACATCCTTGGATCTTCGTCTGAAGCCGTGTTTAAGTCGATGGAATAATCTGTTACTTCATTTTCTGGGCAGAGGTTGTGGTATAAGTTGCCTTATGAAGATTTGAATGCTTTAAAGTTTTTGTGTGATGGGTCTGAGAATTTTAGAAGTATGTGTAAGGCTGTCGATTGGACCAAATCTGTTAATATCTACATGGAGGTAGATAATGTGTCTGAGGATGAAGAGGAAGCCCATGAGTTTGAGGAAGAAGCTCGGGTAGATGTTGTGCTGAATGATATAGTTTCCGATGAAGAAGACGAAGGGTACAAAAATACTCCACCTGCATCAGATTCTGAAGAAGAGGAAGCAAGACAACCACAATATGAGAGATGGAAGAAAGGTAGTGGAGAGTTGAAGATCAAACAAGTCTTTGAAAGTGTGCAGGAGTTCAGAGAAGCTGTATTGGAATATGCCTTGAATGGTGGCTGAAATATACAGTATACAAGATGGAGTGCACTAAAATATGAGGTAAAGTGTGGTGTAAATGCTCAAGGTCCTCGGTCGTTCCCATGGAGAATCTATTGTTCCTATGAGTCATCATTGGGGCAATGGATGGTGAAGACTTTTCAGGAAGAGCACACGTGCTTCAAGGATGGTCGTTGCAAGATATTGTCTGATACTATCATAGCAAATATGTTCTTAGACGAACTAAGGAATAATTCATGCTTGAAACCTAAGGAGATTCAAAGACGGATTGAAGAAAGGCATGAGTTGATTGCAACAAATGACCAATACATGAAAGCAAAGAAAAAAGCCTTGGATATCATCCAAGAAGAATACGATGAACAATATAGGAGGATCAAAGATTATGAAAATGAAATTCTCGAGTAAGTTCACATCTGAGATCATTAAGTAGTAGTTTCAAAGTTTTTTTTATTGGATTACAATTTTAAGAGTCTGTTTAATGTGTGTTTATGGTAGATCAAATCCGGGATCAACAACTGAGCCGAAGACAATAATTGGTGATGAGGGCCTTGAAGTTTTTGACAGATTTCTAGTTGTCATTGAGGTCTTCATCACAGACTTTGCTCCACAGTTGCAAGCTTTGGGCATTCCTCTCCAACAACATCTCCAACTGTCATTCCCTGCACAATAACAGTTTAGCAGTTGAGGAAGAATAGCCGAAAACAAAACTTTCAATGAACTGAGGTACCTGAGGTAGCAGACGAGTGTAGATTAGATGAAGAAGACATGAAGTTTGTGAAGGTTGTTGCAATGGAGAAAGAAGAACTCGCGATGGGCAGAAGAAATAGATTTTAGGTTTAATTAAAACGACGTCGTATTGTCTATTTTTTTTTTTTTAAATAATAAAATGACACCGTTTAAGTAAATATATACACGTGACATCCGATTTTTTTTAACCCAGTCCACATAGGCATCCTAGTCAAACGCGTTAACAGAGAATTTAACGGTGTTATGGTCAATGTATTTATAAGCAAAGACTATAAAGTAAGGGTATGCAAATTCAAATTTTTAATGATACAGAAACTAATCAGCACGGTCTACATGTAGGTGTTCTTATATCCTTACTCTCTATATGTGCATGTATTAATAAGTCGTTCTCCCCCACAAAGTAAATATAAACCTTCTATCTACAAATCTTATTTTGTTTTCCACATTAGTTTTTTAAAAAATAGATTTTACTCTCAAAATGCTTATAAGAATACATCCAGATATATGGTCCAACAAGTTTGGCCCAAATCATACTCAAAAGCCTAAACGAAAAATACAATAACCAAACCGGGAAATTAACCCAAAACCACACATTAGTTTTCAGCATTATGTTTTTATGATTTAAAATAATAATAATCTTGTTCATTAGTTTATTGTGATTAAAATTCTTTTAAATATGAATTTTTTTCCACAGAATTTATATAATAATTATGAATGGACTAAAATTTTAAACAAACATTAGAATGTCTTACAAATCTATTTTTAGAATGATTCACATTCAAGAACAAGATAGTAATTTACTTAGACAAAGTACCTTATTGCAAAGAAGATTAAAAGATACATATTTTCCTAATTAGTAAACATAAAAGTGTTCATTTTTCAAAATTAAATTTGCAAATTATGTACTTTATGAAACATAATTGAGTTTTAGGTACTTTGTTAGAGTTAATTTGTAAAGTAGGTATTTTTGTGTTTCATTCATAATTTTGTTCCGATTTTACCCTTTATAATTATATTTCATTTTTATTAAACATATATTTAATAATTATTTTAAAAATTATATTTAGTTTAAATCATTACCTTAAGTGAACCATGTCAAATATTTAGACATTATGACAAATATTTACTTATTTGGAAAGTGACTAAAAATCATTATATGCAAAACTAAAGTACCTAATTCGCATGCATGAAACACATTCATGTGAGTGAATCTAATTCATCTGTGTGAACCCAATTCACGTGAATGCATAACATTTCACGTGATCATTCACGTGAATACATATCATTTACATGTATGCATATCATTCATGTGTATGCATATCAAATATTTAGGCTTTATGGAAAATATTTACATATTTGGAAAGTGACTATAAATCATGAATTGCAAAACTAAATTACCTAATTTGCATGCATGAAACACATTCATATGAGTGAACCTAATTCACATGTGTGAACTCAATTTACGTGAATGCATATCATTCACGCCATTGTAATATCATCCATGTGTATAATACAATATATTAATGGAGGCAATGAGTAATTAATCATATTCAATTATGTTGTAGGTATTTGTTAGAGATGAAGAAAGAAAAGAAAAAACTTTGGTAAAATAGAAAATTGCTTTCTTTTTAATTTATTTTTTCCATCGCTAAAATTAGAAAAGTAACTATGGTTAAAAAAATTAAAATTTTAAATAAATCAAATTTAAAATTATATAAATATTTGTTTGCAATTATATATAAGGATAAGATAGTAATTCACTTAGACAAAAGTACCATATTGCAAAGAATATTAAAAAATACATATTTCCAAATTAGTAAACATAAAAGTGTTCATTTTTTTAAAAAATTCAAAATAAAGATGTAGCATAACAACTTTTAGCACAATTTAGTACAAACCTTTGTCTATATTTATTGTAACTACAACATACAAATTTTAAAATGATTGGCAAAACACAAACCCACCTAAGAGGCTAAAACATCTAAACACAACTTTTTCATTATTTTGCTTCCAAATCTACTATTTTTCTTTCTTCTTCAAGATTGTACACTATAGTACACATTATATGTTTCATCTCTGAAGCTAAACAATGGAGATAACACAAAGTTCCTCTCTGTTCCACTCATCACAAAACTCATTGGATCATATTGCTTTATTCCTTTCTTCAACCTAAAGCTTGCTGCTTGTTTAAACTTCTCATCACTCACATCAGAATCACATTCAAGCCTCAGCTTCATTCTTGGCTTTAAGATTTGATCACTGTACACAAAACAGTCCTTGTTGCTCTCTAGCCTTAATGAAACACTTCCTGGCTTCTCATCAAGTCCAGATACTAATCGAAAGCTTGAAGCATCTTTGTAGCTAGATGAAGAATCTTGAACCTCAAGAGAGCTATCAGTTGATTGCATTATAAGCATATCAGGGAAATCAAATGGTTCAATCATAACTTGGCTTCCAATTAGCTCCTCTGGACCTGAGATTACATCGGTCACGAGCCTGAAAGTTGCTTCAACTGCTTCTTGTGTCCCTGGCTTAGGAGATATTTCCATTGTAATGGTCTTGTTGCTATTTGACATTACATAAGATATGTTTCCAAATTGTTGTGAGAGTGTGATAAGATGATTGTTGTGAGTTTGAGGTATAGGGTTTATCCATTTTTCGGTTTTAGCTTGAGTTTTGATGCTCCAGTCTTTGCTTGTGTGTCCAACTAACAAGTAAGGTCCATAGAGTATAGCTTGAAGTGATGAATACTCCGGCCTATCATCTGAAACAATCCCACATCGGAAACATAAAGGAACAAAAATTTATATATAAGAGATACGAACCAGTCCATTCATTGAAACTCATAATCCTAACATTTTATACCTTTTATAGCTTCGGTTCTGACACTCAATGGTAGATCCATTGTTACTTGATCACCAGATTTCCAATTCTGTTTGATTGATAAGAAATTGCCTGCAAATCAAAAGTTAGATCCAATCTTATTCTCATCTTTACGACTTTTTCGATTTCGATTCTTGTGGTTACATTAAGGAAAGCTGAAATTATTCACCTGAAGCTGGTACTTTCAGAGATTGGCCATTTAAAGATACTTTAGCACTTTCAGAGTTTGTCCAAACAGGTATTCTTAGATTCAAAGTTGATTCCTTTCCTATTCCCTGCAAGCAAATCTGATTCATTAGACTTCTATAGTCCATTGAACAAGGATTGGATCAAAGTTTTGGTAAAAGTTTACCCCTTTAGAAGATGAGAAAGAGAATGTCACATGCATGTAAGGATCCCATGAGACAACAGGTTTAACTTTCTGAGATAACAAAAGACCAGAAGCTTTCCAATCTAATGAGCTTGATATATATTGTGTAACATAAAGAGCTGGAGCTTCTCCATCTTCTTGGAAATATATAGAATCTCCAAGTTTTGAGAAGGATTCAATTCCTGTAGACACAAAAAAGAACCTCAAGATTTATCTGGTTTTGTAGTTTTCGAATCAGATGATTGAGAGGTTAGAAGTTTACCAGTGCCATAGCAACACCAAAAGGAATCATAAGGTGTTCCCCAACCATGATAAGTCACAGCTTTAGAAACACCTTTACCTAATGGCAACATGTAAATCATCACACCAGGATCTGTTCCTCTTTGAATACCAAGTACACCATTAGTCAAAGCACGTTCGTAATAGTCTGCATAAGTAACTTCCTTTGTCCACCTAAACAGATTCCTAGAGACCTTAAGCATGTTATAAGTAGTACATGATTCTTCATTTTCAGTTTGTAGTGTAGTCGCCATTCTCTTCGGATCTTGCCTAATGTTTAACATTTCCAGAACAAGGTTAGGACTCAAAGAGTTAAGAATCAAGAAATGAACCAAAGCTCTAAACTCAGGTAATGTTTCGTACCAGAACTCACTAACTGATGTTCCTCCAGTTGCATAGCTGTGAGATGCATTGACAATATCCATAAAAAACATCGAAATTTCCTGAAAATTGCAGATTTCATAACTAAGATATCCAATGTTTTATTTCCCAAAATCTCAAACTTTTCAGGCTGGGCATATAAACCGCTAATCGAATAACCGACCGTAACCGAACCGAACCGAAAATTCGGTTTCGGTTCGGGTTTGGATACTCTAACATAACCGAATGGATTTCAATTATACTATCCATTGGTTTCGATTCGTTTACTGACCCGATAACCAGTGGATAACCAAATAACCGAATATATATATAGTATTATTAAAATGTGATATATATATAATAAAATTAAAAAATATAGAGTCGTAAACTTCTTTTACCGAGATATAAAAAACATTTTCATAATACAAATATATAATATTATTAAAATGTTTATTAAAAAATATATAATTTTTGGTTTATAGTTGTTTTTGCTATCATAATTTGAATACTTGATGCTTCTAAGTTCTGGATTTTTTTATTTTTATCGGTTATTTTTGGTTTTTAATCGGTTGTTTTTGGTTACTTTCGGTGTTCATCGGTTATTTTTTGGTTTTATTCTTGGTTACTAACCGAACCAACCAAACCGAACCGAAACCGAATGCCCAACTCTATTATGCTCTAATACCTTATGGAGTGGATCACCAGTAATTTCGTATCGGAGTTGTGATCCAACAACAATAGGAATATGTGTGTTAGAGTGAAATCCACTTATATCATCTGCTTGAATTGCAAGTACTCCAAGAAAGCAAGGCTTATCAAAGAGATGAGCAAGAAGCAAATACTTTGAATCTCCCTGTAAAGACCAATAACTATTAACATGAAACAAAGCTTTTTATGTGAGAGAGTTAAGAGGATTTTGAACTTTACAGTGATACTGTAAATCTGATAAAGAACATCATTCATGCCACCAGTCTCTTCATTTAGTGTCTGCCAATGTCTTTCAACACTATACTTCTTTATAACATTTCGAACACGGATATAGAAGTAATCAGCCATCCAAGTTGCCATTTTCAAAGCTTGATTGTTCCCAGCTAGCTTGTATTGATCCACTAGACCGGCTAAAATCTGTTAACATTAAGACATTAAAGTTAAAACCTTTACACAAGCATAGTAATAAAGAAAGAGTTTTTAACCTTGTGAATGGTGTAGTAAGGAGCCCAAACAGGAGTTACAGCTTCGAATCGATCGAAGAAACTACTAGGAAAAGCAGAGAGATATCCTGTACCAACTTTCTGTTGACACTCTGATAAAGCTGAGACTAGAGATGACATTTTCACCTTAAGAGTATTGTTATGTGTACTTGCCCACATATAAGCTGTTGCACTTAAATAATGACCTTCAAAAACAAAACACTCTGGTTAAGTAAAAAGTTAAATACTTTAAGGATCTATGCAACACAAAAAAATCAATCTCTTAAAATCTCTTAAGGGACTCTAAGCAATGACTATAGAATTTTGGACCGAAGCCCGTACATTTTCTCAAGACGGGTCCAAACCATGTTATATAACTCTCCTTCGGAAAGCAGACCCCTCCAACGTTAAGTAAAAAGTTACATCCTTTAAAAATCTATGCAATACAAAAAGTCAATCTCTCAAGGGACTCTAAGCAATCTCTAAGAAATGACCAGGGAGTTCTGGACCGAAACCCGTACATCTACCCAGGGCTAGGCCCAAATCATGTTATATAACTACATTTCTCAACGTCCCAAATCTTTTAAATTTTCAGGATCTAAGGGTTTAACTACTAGGCCAACTTATCATTGGTCAAACTATATTGAATTTAGAGGGAAAAGAGAGAGTTTTGTACCAACGAAATGGCCACGGAGTTCACTATCTGGTCTTTCCCAACCTCCATAGAAATGACCAGGAGAATCAAGACCAGCTTCTTTACGGAAGCTATAACTCAAACTATCAACATCCAACATCAATAGATACTCAAGATTTGTCTGTTGAGCTCTCCAATGGAAAGTATTAGGATCAATCCTAACATCGTGTAAAGAAACTTCTTTGAGAAAGTTATCACCAGTTGATGAAGAATTAGAGTTTTTGAACTTCCTATACATCAAAGTCCAACCATATTCATCTTCTTCTTCTCTCAACATCTTTCTAGGTAACAAACTAGACCAAGCTGAATCATCAGTTGGTGTTAAATGATAATGAGAGAACATTTCTGATTTAAATGTTTGGTTATTTGATTGAAGAAGCTCGTAACGGAAAGTATGTGATGAAAGTTGTGTAGGAGTGTTTGTACATTCTTTTGATTCAGAAAGAAGAAAATTTGTGTATAATAAAACAATTGTTATGATAATAAGACCAAACTTCATCTTATGTTTCAGAATAAAAAAAAAACCCAGAATCTCAAACTCAGATTCCAATAAGAGAAGAATGAGAGAGTTGAAAGAGATTTGAATTGAAAGAGAGAGTAGTAATGAGAGGAGATATTTATAAAGAGTAGTAAAGCACAAGAGTTCTGAAGATTTAAGCAATGTCTACCACAAAACAAAGAAACAGATTTATTAAGAAAGGAAAAAAGACAGAATTAGAAATAAAAATAAAAAAGAATTATAGGAGGTCACGGATGCTTTGTAGCTTTCACTGATTTTGTTTTGTATTGAAAAAGAAGTGTTATCGAGAGAGATCAGTGTGCTGTTTCTGGTTTTCCTCGAGAGGGAGAATGAGAATCGTCTCTCCTAAACATTTTCCAATTTCGAGGATCGAAGTTTTTTTTTTTTCTTCCACTAACTGAATTGCTATCAATAACCATTTTTTTTTTTTTTT
>OVAV01000333.1:0-20049 GCA_900406375.1 Iberis amara | reverse complement strand
TATAATTTATTTAATGTATACCACTAATTTTGAATAAATGTTTTTAATTATGGCACTCCTTCGGCGTCTCTGGTAGGCCTCCATCTCTAAGCATGAGATCTTCTTGGTGCCGACCCGTGTTTCTCTCGGTTCTCTCTCGGAAGAATCCGAGTCTCATTTTAGTCCTCTGTCGCTATCTAGGTTTTCTCCTTTGGGCATTGATATGATCGTGGCCAGCTCTGAAGAAAATGAGCTGGAACCTGAGCCAGAGGGAAGGATCATCCGGTCTAAAGTAAAAGAGCTAGCCAAGAAGATCCATGCAATGATCCACTCGGATTACGAAGCTCCCACAGATGTGTTCAACATCTTCATTACCAACCAGACTGAAGAACCTGATAGCTATAAATGAGTAGCTAAGTGATNCTGAAGAACCTGATAGCTATAAATGAGTAGCTAAGTGATGTGATTCTGTACTCTTTTCCTTGGTGGGGATTTGGTAGGAGGAGGTTCTCCATTAAGGTTTTGAAAGAGGCAAATCACATCACCACGCCTAAGCTATTCAAGAGTAGTTACCTCGGCAAGTGTCTTAGACACTAACAAAATGCTTTGTCATTATTCAGTATTATTAGACATCTCGTTGTTTTGATTTGAGAACTACATGTTGTTTTTGAGCTTTTGTTGTGTTCCCTAAGGCTCTTTGCCTTTGTCGCCTATTTATGGCCGAACCCTAGCTTCTTTTTTTACTTAGTTATGATTTTTAGAAAAGAAAGCTTTGTGCAATCGATTGTTCACTCATTGATTTGAGAAATCCAAAACTCTTACAAGATATAATCTTACAAGAATTTCTACTATCCATCGGTCCAAGAAATTCACCCCTTAGCCGAGTCAAATCCATTCTTTCGAACCATCGTCCACCACCTTCGCCATTCTACAACGCCCAACCGTTTCCTCCGTCCGCATCATCGAATCATCACTGCATCATCCATTGTTCTTCATCCATCGCTCATCATCGACCGCGTTTCATCCATCGCGCATCATCCACCGTGTTTTTATACATCGCGCATCATCCACTGTGTTTCATCCATCGCACATCATCCATCGTGTTTCATCCATCGTCCATCATCCAACATCTATCATCCATCGCTGCCTCATTTATGAGCCGCTGATTACGTCCCAAAAGATGACCCAAGCCACCCAACAATTTCAACTACCGAGCCTTTCTCAGAGTTAGCGATCCAGAATCCTATCATGTAGTATCAGAGCCAACTCTAAACCAAGGATGAGCGATTTCTAAACCCTATATAATTAGTTTTCTGATTTTTTGTTTTATAAACCCTAATTGCCGCAGTAGTTTGTTACAATAAGTTAGGTTGAATTCGTGTTAGCTAAATTTGATTTCTATTTCTGCAGTTACAATGTTTGCTAAAAGACGATATTAGAAAGGAGCTTCATGAAATCCTTGAAAATTTTAAATCTAGTATAATGCACTTGTCTTTGCCAAAGGTTTCTCTTGTAGGTAGAGATCAAAAGGTTGGAGAAGAAAATGTGGAACATGTTGTTGCGCAACCTAATGGTGAAGTGGTGTACAAGCAAGACCGTGAAGCATTGGAACCTGTTGCGTGTTGTGTGGCTGGTCAGAAAAAAGAGAAGGAGAAGAGTCGAAACTGTTTGCAGAAATAGCAATCCCAACCTACAGTGGACTATTATGAAACCTTGGTCACTTCGAACTCTAATCTCTCTATTTATGATCTTTCTAACACGGGTTCAAATCCTTTCCCTACTGCCAAGGACATTAAGCATGTTTCAAGTACTCAAGAGGTCATTACAATCCAATAAGGCTTATCAAAGTCCCAAGCAAACTTGAATCACCAGGGAAAAGAAGAGTTTACCTTAGTACATGTTGTCCTAGAGGTTAAGAAAGAGGAAGAAGCTGAAAAGGATATTCAATGATCTCTTCATGAAGAAGTGTGTAAGAATCAAGAGCTTGCGCAATATGAGTTAATGATTGAAGGACAAGGGAATTTACTCATTTCTTCGGGCTTAAAAACATATCAAAAATTTGATTTTAATAGTTCCATGACTATTTTAACACACTTGTCTAGTCTCAAAGGTCTTGAGAGAGTTTCAGGTCATAGGGGGATGAACACAACTGAAGGAGAAGCTTCAACAAATCCTATGGTGATCTATGGACAGATTTCAAATCATGAAGAAACTGATGCAATAGAAAGAAGGGTAGAGCATATTGATTTTCTATTTGGAGATTTCTCATCTTTGGAATTCCAAGATAGAGATATGAAATTGCTACTAGAGTATCCACAATCAATCCAAGGAGAGAACGCTCACATTCCCAAGCTGTCCAAGAAGAACAAGCCTCAAGACGTTGATGGAAAAAGTTACAACAACTCTAAAACGTTTCTGGGGGATAAAAGATCCTATAACCTTGATTGTTCTCTTGTTTTCAGAAACTATGAGAAGCAACCATGGAGAGGACTGAGCCATCAACAAACATAGAGAACATTGTTTATCAAAGAAGCCCTACCTAATGCACCTCCACCACAAAGAGATAAGCTTCTCAATTCTTGTCAAATGGAGAGTACTAATTTCTTTTGTCTTGGTGCAGATCCTACGTTGTTTACGTATGAGTTCAAATCGTACCTCTCAAGGACAACTTCGGCCATACTATTGAGACCACTTCAAACTTTTATATGGCGACCTGGAGATAGTCTCAAGTGCTTAGAGGTCCCTCATATAGATGATAGTCATAGTCATGACCCCCTGGTCCGAATCGAGAGGCTGGTTCCAATCCATTTACACCAAGAGCTATACATGACTATATTCGTCATGCAACCACCTAACCGAAGGATTGGTATGTCTGGTCATTGTTCTCATGCATCTAAGCTCAAGATCCGAGAGTTCAAATATCCCAAAATGCCAGCTGAGTATGGATCAAAGTCCAGAGAAAAATAAATCCAAGAGCTCCCACCTCATGATTCAATCGGGTGAGATCGAGAAAACTTACTCTTATAATAAATCTCAAATTCAGTTTCTGTATAAAGAGACTCTCATGAGTTTCTCTAACCTTCCACCGGTGTTTCCGAGTGAGATTACTTCTTTGTTGCAGCAACATGAGGATGTGCTACCCAAAGACAAAGAGCTACCATACCCTCCACATATATCATGTTTAAAAACTGCATACCGAGTCAAACCCATGGAGATTAGTGATCCTGTCATCATGCTGATTATGAATCCTATATCCATCGTGAGGTACCACCAGAGATTGACAAAGAACGTCTTAGCTTGTTCTCCTCTGAGGTATTCCCTCATTTCATTCAACATGATAAGGGTAAGGACAATGTTGTGGCCAACACATTGTCAAGGAGCTACATTCTACCATATAACTTTAGCACCAAGGATAATGATTCTGGAAATTATAAGGAATTCTATGCTGGTGGTAATGGGTTTGGTAAATCATATAAAACTTGTGAAAGCTTTGTTAGTTATTATTATCTTAGGAAAGTATCTATTTGTTTTGTGATAACTTGTGCTTGTCTACTGTTGCTGTTTGGGTGTTATTGTTTAGGAAGGTCCATGGAGATGAGCTTATGGTATATCTTGTCATCACCACAGATCTCAAGAAGATCGTTCATCACTTTTATTTGTTTCACAAGAAGATATATATTAAGAGAAAGACTAGGCACAAGTCGAGGCTCAAAAAGATCATCGTATATCCATTGGATCTCCAAGCTCAAGTGAAGAGCCATATGGCACGACCAGTTGCAGCCCCACCTTGGACCATCAAGACCAACCTTTTAAGGGTTCAGAATGTTCAAGAGTTGATCCAAAGGCCGTCCCAACCAGCTGGATCAACAAACTCCCTAAACCGAACAGATGACTTCATATGGGATCCGGAGACATCTCACTTCCATTCCAGAACATGGATCAAGCTTATCATCTTGATCCTCAAGGTAAGCTTATTTTCGACTTCAACGTTTTTGACTTACTTCCTTTTGTTGTAGATTCGGATTTGAGGTCAAATTCTCTTCAAGAAAGAGAGGATGAGCCGGAACCTGAGCTAGAGGGAAGAATCACCCGGTCCAAAGTAAAGGAGCTAGAGGCAAGGATCACCCAGTCCAAAGTAAAGGAGCTAGAGGGAAGGATCATCGTGGCCAACTCTGAAGAGGATGAGTCAGAACCTGAGCTAGAGGGAAGGATCATCCAGTCCAAACTAAAGGAGCTAGAGGGAAGGATCATCATGGCCAGCTCTAAAGAGGATGAGCCAAAACCTGAGCTAGAGAGAAGAATCACCCGGTCCAAAGTAAAGGAGCTAGCCAAGAAGATCCATGCAATCATCCATGCGGATTCCGAACCTCCCATGGATATGTTCAACATCTTCATTACCAACCAGACTGAAGAACCAGATAGCTATAAATGACTAGCTAAGTGATGTGGTTCTGTACTCTTTTCCTTGGTAGGGATTTGGTAGGAGGAGGTTCTCCATTAAGGTTTTTAACGAGGAAAATCACATCACCACGCCTAAGCTATTCAAGAGTAGTTACCTCGGCAAGTGTCTTAGACACTAACAAAACACTTCGTCGTTTTTCTGTATTATTAGACACTCGTTGTTTTGATTTGAGAACTACTTGTTATTTTTGGGATTTTGTTGTGTGCCCTAAGGCTCTTTGCCTTTGTCGCCTATTTATGGCCGAACCCTAGCATCTTTTTTTTACTTAGTGAATGATTTTTAGAAAAAATGCTTTGTGAAATCGATTGTTCACTCATTGATTTGAGAAATCCGAAACTCTTACAAGATACAATCTTACAAGAATTTCTACTATCCATCGGTCCAAGGAATTCACCCCTTAGCCGAGTCGAATCCATTCTTTCGAACCATCGTCCACCACCTTCGTCGTTCCTCAACGCCCAACCGTTTCCTCCGTCCGCATCATTGAATCATCGCTGCATCATCCATTGTTCTTCATCCATCCATTTTCATCCATCGCTCATCATCGACCGCGTTTCATCCATCGCGCATCATCCACCCTGTTTCATCCATCGCGCATCATCCACCGTGTTTCATCCATCGTGTTTCATCCATCGTCCATCATCCATCGCTGCCTCATTTCTGAGCCGTTGATTACGTCCCGAAAGCTGACTCGAGCCACCCAACAGGATCCTATCAGACATTAGGTATGAGTGATGTGGTTGTCTAGGTTTTCTTGCCTGGGTGGATCATTTCTAGCCTTGGTGGTTGTGTTGTGGGGGTTTGATTTGGTGCTTGTTTTTAGCTAGATTTATTTTTCCTTCTGCCTTGTAGTCCTTGTTTTGTGTTCTTTGGGAAAGCTTCTGGTTTGGATCTCTTGTTGCTCGGTTTCCAGCCTTTATCTTCTTAGGCATAGTCTGGATCGGTCTTTCATCCATTTGTGGTGAACTGGCTAGGATGCTGTATTTTCAACTTCTTCTGCTAGAGTTATGGGTCTGTTTTAGCTCGAGGTCTGGCGGATTATTGTCTTCTTCATCTTGGCTTAGAGTCCCTTCTTGTCAACGTTTTCAGCATCGGTATTTTCAACGGATTCCAATCCTCTTTAGAGGTCCCGTGTTTGCCATTCATCTAAAGTTTAAGGTGTTTTCTTCAAAATTCTACCTAATCATAGTGAGGACATGTAACATCTTATTCTCCAGGTGTCTTGTAGCCTCATTTGGCGAGCTCCTTCCACATCTACCTCCTGCTTGTTTAAAGTTGAAGTCTGGTTTTGAGTTTCGATAGGTCTCCATCGGTTTAGCTTTCCTCTAAGTTCGTTTAGTTTTTTTTATAATAGGTAAATATATTAAATGAAAAAAAATTTTCAAAGCTTCTGGAGAGCTTAAATACGTCTTAGGACCCCAAAAAAACTAAACAGCCCAAAAGAACGTCGGTGAAGGAAATTTTGTTTCCAATTTAAACGTCGTTAGTGAACCAAAGAAAAAGAATCTCTTGAAATTGTTTATTAGGAAGTCTTGCTACTATGAAATCCCCAACACATCATCAATTGCTTTGAATGTTTCTTGACAGTCTTGACCATTTCCATTGTTGTGCACTCGATGATTGCCTTGTTTCCATAGTTCGTAGACTGTTGCTTGGATGACTATCTGCGCTAGAAGTCGCACTTTTTGAATTTTCGGAGAGGAGAGGAAAGAAATAAGTTGAGACCACGTGGAGAAGGTTGGCTGTGAAGAACTTAACTTGTGCATAATCTTAGACCAAATGGTAGTAGTGTAAGAACATGCACCAATGAGATGGTCACGAGTTTCTTCCTGGCCTTGGCAAAGAACACAATTTGCAGAAGAAATCAAACCCCAAGACAAGAGTCTTGATCTCACATGTAGGCGATCAAGGTGAGCTACCCAGAATTAGAAGCTATGTTTAGGTAAAGACCCCTTCAACCAAATTATCTTAGCCCACAGTTTGATTTGCTGGGAAGGGCACAGACATTCAAATATTTTAGCAGAGGAAAAGGTCCACACTCAGTATTGTTCGCCTATAGCACAACATCTGAACCAGCATTGTTTGACGGAGGAGAAATCGGCTATGGCGTTCTCACAAGATTGTAAGAAGTGGGTTCCTACTCCTTCAAGGATCAATTTTCCAGTCAGATAACAAGAAAGCTTCAGCCATTGTGCTATGCTTTGGAATTCCTGTGAGAATAAGGCCAGTAGTGCCTAAGAGGTCCCATGATGGTCACTCATCAACCCAACAATCAAACCAGTAACTAGTAATTTTGCCATTACGAATATGCCATCTTAGAAAACGTTTAGATAAGTCCCTTAGGTTCAGCAAAGTCTTCCATGTGAAGGAGTCTGTAGGATGTGAATCAATAATCCAAAAGCACTTGTTGTATAGTTTGGTTGACCGGATCCACGCTACCCACACCGATCCAACTTTAGCAAAGAGCATCCAAATGAGCTTCAATATCAGAGTTCTATTCCAAGCCTTTAAGCATCGTAATCCCAAACCACCCTCTTACTTAGGCAAATATATCTCCGACCAAGCAACTTAAGTCCACCCTTTTTAGTGACATCTCCCGTCCATACGAATCTAATGAAGAGCCCTTGTATAACATGCAAACAATTAACATGGAGTAAAAAAGAGTAACCAAAAGTTAAATATGATGTAAATGACAGTTTTAATTAGAAATGGAGTCAATCAAAGTCGAATACTCCAATTTTCTTAGTTTTCTATGCAAAAGCGGGAGACCCAAGTATTCAAAGGGAAAGGAACCCATGGTAAAACCGAAGTCATTCATCCTTAGGGACTCTTGAGGAGATAAACATGCAGTGTAAATAGCTGATTTTTGTCTATTCATTTGAAGACCAAAGATGGAATGAAAAAGATCATGAACATCAATAATATCTTGCGTTGACGTTGTCGTCCCATTAAACAAAATCATAACGTCATTGGCATACGATAGATGGGATAGATTCATGTGCCTCACCTTTGGATGGTATCCTATAGTACCAACATTGAATTTGGAGTCTAGGAGATTGTCGAAAAAGTTCATAGCTATGACAAACAATAGAGGAGATATCAGATCTCCTTGACGGAGACCTTTTTTGCCTTTGAAAAAGCCACGGAAATTGCCATTAACATTGATTGAGAAGGTAGTAGTAGAGATGCATTGCTCGATCCATCTAACAAAAGCTACTAGGAAATCTGCATATGTGAAAACCTTAATGATAGATTCCCACTTAATATAATCAAAAGTTTTTCTCAAATCCACTTTAAGAATACCACGCTTGGAGACTCCAATTTGGTTAAAGCCTTGGGCTATTTCTGAAGGTAAAAGACCATTCTCCACTAAAATTCGCCCTTTACCAAAAGCGGACTGGTGTTGCGAGATCATATTTGGGAGAGTCTTCTCTAACTTCCGAGATAGGAGCTTGGAGGACGAAAATCAGTGATCTCATCCGCATTTCTCTTTTTTGGCACCAAGGTAATGAGCATGCAATTCTGTTGGGATAAAAAAACAACACACTCGGGATCAACGTCCGAGAAGTACGAAACAATCTAGGCATTCCCGATCAACGGAATAAACAAAGCAAATCCACGATACTTATGAAAGACCACAGGCGACACGTTTCGGAAGAATCAAGCAACAATCGTAAAGTCACTAAGCGATCGTGTATGTACTCTTTTGTCCTTAGTCGAGAATGGTTTTTTCCACTGGGTTTTCCTATCACTAAGGTTTTAACGAGGCAAGATGGTCCGCTTACGTCCAATATCGGACTAGCGTACCCGAAATGAATGTCCGAGGAATACGAGAAACCTCGACAGATACGTAACCTTCGGAAAAACACTTTAATCTTGAATATCGTTCACGAATAACACGAATCATGCTCAAATACAAATAATCGAGATGTTTTTGCACATACGTTCATCTCAGCAGTTGGCGATATGAATCTACATATGCATTCATCTCACCAACTGGCGAGACAAATCTGAACAAGAATTGGCGAGATGAATAGGAAGCATTCATCTCGCCAACTGGCGAGATGAATTGCACAAGAATTCATCTCGCCAGTTGGCGAGATGAATCGGAGACATTCATCTCGCCAACTAACGAGATGAATCTGCACAAGAATTCATCTTGCCGGTTGGTGAGATGAATCGGAAAGTTCATCTCGCCAACTGAGAGATGAATCAGAGCACGCATTTATCTCGCCAGTTTACGAGATGAATCGGAGACATTCATCTCGCCGACTGGCGAGATGACTTTGGGCAAGAATTCATCTCGCCATTTGGCGGGATGAATCGGAGACATTCATCTTGCCAACTGGCGAGATGAATCTGAGCAAGAACAGTTGGCGAGATGAAAATAGTTGGCGAGATAAATCAGAGCATGCATTCATCTCACCAGTTGAGGAGATGAATCGGAAAATTCATCTTGCCAATTGGCAAGATGAATCACATACTTGTTTTGTATCGCTCCAGACAAATCATCTCTTGTTTTGTATCATTCCGAGTTTCCGTTGGGGTTTTACGATGAAAGTCGTAAAACTCTTCCTTTCGTACGATGACTTCTTGCAATTTGCGAAAGGATCGTGAAATCATGTATTGGTCAATCTTATAAAATAATGGCGTTTATCGGAAACGTCGACGTTATCACTTACACGATCGACATAATCTCTCTGCAATGTTTCATCATATCATCGCGCAAAAACTCGGTTCTCCGACGAATCGTAAAAATCGCCTAAACCGTAAAAAGGCCTAACAAGGCCTAAAATACGATAACAACCCACTTACGATTCCAGACGAGAATCGAGCCCAAACGTAATGACGGTCAAAGCTTGTCCTGCAAGCCAAGAAGAAATGGAAGAAATCCATAAAAGGAAGATTTCCGCAGAAGAACAATCAAGAAAGAAAGATTTATGCGGAAGAACGGAAGACGGAAAAGGAAAACGGATCAATCTTGAAGCCTATATAAGAGAGATGAAGCGAAGGGGAAAAACCACGTTCTTTTCTCTGTACCTAAAGACTTGGAGAATTAGGGTTATTTTTGATTTTGTTAGCGAGCTGCGACTCAACTAGGTTATTAGTCTTAGGTTATTTGTATTACGGAACTCGCCAACGGCTCACGAAGCTAAGGCTCATCACCTGTTGAAACGCTTATACGAATTCGGAATAAGACCTCTATTTTGCTCTCTTTCATACTTTTAATTTCGTATTCTATTGATTCTTTTCGTACTCTGATTTTGCTTGTGTTTGACTCACAGAAATTCGGGATCTTTGGAAAGTTAGAGTTATCTCTGATTTTCCGTAACTAACGGAAATCGACAATGCGAATTTTGGTTCCCAAAAATTCCATTGTTTTAGTAGCTTTCTAGAGTAAAAAAATTCCTTAATTGCCTTGATTATGTCTTCCCCTACCCAATCCCAAGCCAATTGGAAGAACTCTGCATTAAATCTGTCAGGTCCACATGACTTATTACTCGGAAGATCAAATACCACATACTAGATTTTCGAAGGAGAAATTTCTTTTAACAACTTTTTTTTAGACTTTAGGGAGCACTGAAAATCTGTAGGACTCGATGTCACTTGATCTTGCTCATTCGTGAGAGGCGAAGATTTCGATCCTAGTAAAGATGAATAATAGTTGACACATAATTGCGCAATATCAACCTGGTCCTCCAACTTTGTTCCATTATCTTGTGTTTGCATCTCTACTTTTAACCAATGCACTTTTGATCTTTGCGTAAGGAATTTCTCCTCAACCAAAGAAAAGTGTGCCATTTTGGAAAGGATTATCCATAAAACCTTTTTGCGAATCTAGCAGAATGGCATTTACTTCTTTAACTCGCCTTTCAAGATTTGAGAAGTTGTCCCTATGGAATTGTCTTGAGGATTTCTTAAAAAAGTGTAGCTTTTTGGAAAGGCAGAACATTGCAGTTCCTGTCATACTTACTTCTTCCCAGAGTGACTTTAGCCGAGGCAAGAAATTTGGATCTTGAAGAAGATAATTAGCCATCATGAAGTGTTTCCTCTTGAAAGGAAGAGGGGGTGCTAGCGTTATACATTTCGAAGAATGGTCGAGAAGTAAGGTTCATGAAAGTCTCGAAAAGCAAATGGGAATTTAAGGCGCCAATCTTCATTAACCAAGATCCGATTAATTTTCTTTGCAATGAGGTTAAGAATCTGCTTGTTCCACCAAGTGTAGTGATTCCCTCGATAAGAAACATCCGAGACCTCAAAATTAACAAGGAAATTCTAAAACTCCTCCATTCCATTGTTAACTCGGGAGGTTCCATTGGAAGCATCATTTGGATTTAAAGATTGATTAAAGTCTTCTAAGATTGTCCAAGGTCTCCCCATGAGAATTTGATTAGACGCAAAAACTTGTAGATCATCCCAGAGCTTCCGACGGGCATACTTGCAATTCCTGGCATACACAAATGTAGCAATGAAGTTAGGTTGAATATGTGGAAGCTTGACCAAACAAGAGATAAGCTGATTCGTTTTTTGAAGGACAACCACAGAAACAGAGGGATCACAAATAATCCAAATTCTACCTAGATCAGCTATCTCATAACTACCAACAACGTTCCAATGTTTAAAGGAAGCATTTATTAATGTTTGAAACCTAATTTCCTTCACCCTAGTTTCTGTCAGACCACCAAAAAAGTGCTTATTATTTAACAACCAAGTCCTAAGATTACAACGCCGATTAGATTTATTAGACCCCTAATATTCAAACAAAATATCTATAAAATAAAAATAAAAATATAGATGTTAGAGAGATGGGGATTTGCCCCTGACAGAAGATTCTGCCTTTGAAAATTTGAGCCAATTCTTTAATGTGAAAGCCTTCTGTAATTGTCGTTCCATCTTCATTCTTTTCTTTGAAATAACTTCGATAAATTTCTCTGTTTTCATCGGGTTATCCTCTTCTTCTAATGAGGCTTCTGATGAGGAAGAAGTTTCTTCAGAATAATCAGATCCCTCTTCTTCAACTTTTCCAGAGGTAGCTCCATGAGTTACCAGAACTTGTGCCTTGTCCAGTGGATGGTGAGAGGGAGAGGCCTCTGATTAAGAAATTGCTTTAAGTGACTCTTTTCTGGAATCTTGACAAAGTATGATATGTTTTCCTTGTGTTTGAAGGAAGTTCTGCTTCTTCCTCAGACAAAGGTGAATATTTAGGAACAAGCTTGTTTGATTTTAAAGGTAAATCCTTTGCTTTTTTAAACCAACGCTTCTGTTGGTGTATTCCCAGTAATGAATTCTCAGCAAGTTTGTTCTTCCTTTTCTGAACTAGACAATCTTCTTGATTATGGTTTGAGAATTTTTAATTTGATGCATGTAATTGGAGCAGTAGGGCAACGCTTTAAGGAGTGACCAATCTCTCCACAGTAAGAGCATAAAGGAGGGAGCCAAGGACTTGACACTAAAACCCTTTGAATATGCCTTGATTCGAATTTGACGTTTACAGCTTCCAGTAAAGGTTCTAATGGGTCGATCATAGTTAAGACTCTTTTCACTTGAAGATTCTGCATTTTTAATGTGATAGGGTGAAGACATATCGGGTCTCCAACTAAGCCAGCAATGTGTTCTAAAGCTTCTTCCAAGTAAAATCGTAGAGGCACATTCTAATAATCAGTCCATACAGAGACAGCTTTAAATTCTGAAACTTCAGACTCAAAACCAGGCTTCCACTTTGCTACTAACATCAATTGGTTGTCAATGTGCCAAAGTCCTTGGGTCAAAACCATTTTGCGTGTTACAAGGTTCGATATCTTGATCAAATAAGCCCTTTATGAGATTCTGGAAACTGAGATGTCTATGGTTTTTTAACTCCAGATCCCGTTAACTATACATGGAAAATACCTGATGGAGGAGATTTTCCATGAAATTACCTGAGAGTGAACTCTGCCCAACATTTCTTGTTTTGCGGAATGACCACATTTGGGATTCTCTATACAAGCTTCATCATATTCTAGAGTTAATGGTTCTCCTTTACGAGACAATTTCTTAGATGGGCCATTAACTGCTTCTAACTAGGGAGACTTAGCTTCGCCAGTAGCCAGAGAGAGGGTCGAAGTCATCTCCGGAGTAGATCCAGCAAGAGGAGGAATTGTGTCTTTAAGGACGACTTTAGGTGGCATCACCAAATCAGATCTGATGAGAGGAGGGAAAGGATCTTCTAAGTCTGCTTTTGAAGACATAAGAGCTTTCGTAGATTCAGCTACTCCTGGAAGAGCAAGAGGGAGGGTGGAAGACGGAGGAGAAGATGGAGGGGGACGAGGTGGAGGGATGACTGAGTCCGCGAGTGAGCGAGAGGGGAGAGAGCGGCGCTTTGTTGGGTGGGATTTTCTCTTAGCCATTAGGGTTACCGTAGTCGGCGGCTAGGAACCAGCGAGCGGTGGAGATCGGCGGATCTGAGCAGAGAACAGCGGAGCGGCGTAACAGTTATTTTCGCTTTCGAAGAGAGAGAAACACAAGTTCGTTTAGTTGTTTGTCTCAGTATTTTATTTTGACTCTCGGTATGTCGGACAATGTCTCTTGAGTTATTTGGCTCAATTAACCAAAATTTATAGACAATATATTTCACTCGGTTTTATGCTATTTCAATAGACTTTTTTGTCACCTAAAATTCATTACTTAAACAAAAAGTTTGATACAAGTATTAGCAAAGTCTCGTCTCGCTGAGACTGCTAATTGGTCTGAAACTAAATTAGAAGATCTAGATACATATACAAAACGTTGAACATTGATAGATTTACTAATACCAATAATATTTCTAAGCATTGTGGTACTTTGGTGATGCCATAGAGTGCTTGTGAGAGATCCAGAATTAGCAGAAAGCTCATTCGGAAGCTCCTTCATTAGTACTTGACAATCACTTTTTACATCCACATTTGCATATCCAAGTCTGCTAAGATGCATGAAAGCTTCCTTAACAGCCAGGGCTTCTGCGTGGAAAGGGGAGGGTGTTGGAGTGCAGAGGAAGATCCTTGAACAAGAAGCCTATCGTTCCATACAAGAATCCAGCCAATACCTATGCGCTCTTGTGAACTCACCCATGAAGCATCAGTGAGCAAGGTCAGAGTATTTGGACTTATTAATGAAGCCTCATCATGAAAATTGGATTGGATACTCTGCCTTTGCATAGAAAGTTTACATTGTTCTGCCTTGTTTCTGTTGCATCCATTAAAGCTTTATTGATGACAACTGGTATGCCCCATTGCTTTGCATCAAATAATTTGGAGTTCCTTAGCTTCCAGATTCTCCAGAGAAGATATGGCGTGATCTTTAGTTTTTCTGCATTATTGATAAAGACATTTAGGTTCAGTACATACTCAAGATTATGATGCAAATCAGTTGAACTAATATTCCCTGGATTAAAGCTCTCAAGTGGAGCCTACTGCCATATTTCCTTGGAACCCCGATAGTTAAACAAAAGATGGTTAAGTGTTTCTTCTTCCTCTCCACAAAGTAGACAAACTATTGATAGTTGAATGCCTCTTCTTTTTAATTCACTGAGAACAGCAATTCCATTGTGCATAACTTTCCACAAAAAATGCTTTAGTTTTGGCTGGATTGGTAGCTTCCATAGTGTCTTAGGAAGTGATCCAACTTAAGAAATAGGTTGTGAAGAGTTATGATAATCTTGTGCAGCATGATAGGCAGATTTGACAGTATATTTGCCTGAACTGGAGAACCTCCATAAAGATACATCCGATTGTCTGAGCAGAGATGGTTGTAGGCTTAGCACTATCGGTACATCTTCTGCATTCAAAAGTGTATGGAGTTTCTACACATCCCAATTATTTTGTACATCATCAAGAATCTTGTCTACTGTCTAGGAGGCTATAGGTTCTGAGTGCATTGGCTGAGCAGGAGAATAAGGATCTCGAGGTAGCCAATTGTCTTTCCAAATTCCGATTCTCTTCCCATTACCAACTGACCAGTAAAGCCCCTGTTTCAACAATGGTAATGCTGCCATCAAGCTTCTCCAAGCATGGCTTGAGTGTGAGTGAAGAGTAGCATCCTGAAATGGTACTTTGGGAAAATACTAAGCTTTAAAAACATGAGCTATAAGAGAGTGTGGGCTATGCAACATACGCCATCCCTGTTTTGCAATAAGAGCCAGATTGAAAAGCTTCATATCCCTAAATCCTATTCCACCTTGGGATTTAGACTTTGTAACCTTGGACCATGAAACCCAATTGATTTTCTTATGAGACATATCACTTTGCCACCAGAACTGTCTCATCGTTTTCATTATCTCTGTTATCAACTTACTTGGAAGAAGAAAACAGGTCATTGTATAAGAGGGAAGAGCTGTCACAACAGCTTTCAACAAGACTTCTTTTCCCCCTGGTTATAATAACTTTAAGGACCAATGTTCCAGGTTCTGCTTTACACGTTGAACTAAAAATTGAAACTTTTCAGTTCTATTCCTTCCAACTAGTTCAAGCAGGCCCAAATATGTACCCATACCTCCAACTTTTGAAATATTTTTCATTGATTGCAATATATGTTGTTGAGCAGTAGGGCAATTCTTACTGAATAGGACACTAGACTTAGCAAAATTAACCTCCTGTCCTGATAGTCTACCATAGACCTGAAGACTAGTGAGTAGATTTTGGCATTCTAATTGATCATCTTTGCAAAACAACAAACTGTCGTCGGCAAATAACAAATGGGATATAGGAGGTCAATTTGCACTGGCTTTAAAGCCATGCAGTAACCTTTGGTTTACCAGGTTTTGTATGAGAAAAGAAAGACCTTCTGACACTAATAAATAGAGATAAGGAGACAGTGGGTCACCTTGTCTGATTCCCCTTTGTGGCTTAATGTGTCCTACTGGTCTTCCATTTATTAGGATAGAAAATGTTGGGGAACTGATACATGTCATCACCCATCAACACCATTGCTCTGAAAAGCCTAGTTTAAGCATTATAAAATGTACAAACTGCCAGTTAACTTTGTCAAAAGCCTTTGTGATATCTAATTTTAAGGCCATATAAGGGTGAACTCTCTTCCTGGTTGTAAGGGAATTAATAAGTTCATGTGCAATTAGCACATTATCTGTAATCAGTCTTTCAGGAATGAAAGCAGACTGATTCTGTGATATGATTGTGTTTAGTCAGGGCTTTAATATATTGGACATGATTTTTGTAATCAGTTTGTAGGCTACATTGGTTAGGCTAATTGGGTGATAATCTTTTGGTGTTTAGAGGAGTTTTGTTTAGGTATTAGGCATATGAAGGTATGATTGATTGTAGGGTCTAATTGGTTGTTCTGAAAGAAATTTCTAACAAAAGTAGTTATTTGATGTTTAATGATATGCCAGTGATGTTTATAAAAACCTGATGTAAGCCCATCTGGCCCTGGAGCCTTATCTTCATTCATCTATTGTAAGGCCATCCAGATTTCATATTCATCAACATCTTTGGTAAGCACCTGATTCATAGCTGAAGTGACTCTTGGCTGCAGGGATTGAAAAGCAGAGTAGTTTATTTGCTCAGTAGATACAGGAAGAGTAAAAAGATTTGTGAAATAGTCAATAAAGACCTGGTGGATTTGTTCATCAGTGTAGTGCAATATTCATGTATCATCCTCTATCATAACTATGTGATTCATATGCCTCCTGAGCTTCATATTGGAGTGAAAATAATGGGTGTTCTTATCTCCAAGTTGTAGCCACAAAGATCGACTCTTGCATCAGTAGTAAGCTTCTTCATCCTTATATGCCTTCTGGGATTTCAGTGAGGATAGATAAGCATAGTCCCTAATGTCTTGTTCATAGGCTTTATGAAGTTGTAATTTCAGAGATTGAATTTGCTTCTGTGAGTTCACCGAAGTGGTCCTTTTCCATTTGCTGATTTCTTTACAACCATAAGTGAGAGCTTCAGAAAAACTAGAGGGAGAGACAGTATTACACTGAGAATTCCAAACAGTTTCAACAAGTTGTGAGAGTTCTTGATTGCCTTTCCATCTATTATCATACTTGAATAGATAAGGACCATACCACTTCTTTTCAAATATATCCATCAGCAGAGGTCTATGATCAGATGCTCCCCATTGAAGCATATGGACTATTGCACCAGGAAAAGAGTCTAGCCAATCTGCATAACCCATGAATATATGTCAATACGTGTTTTGACAAAATAAGAAAACATGTTCCCCCTCCAAGTGAAGTTGCCTCCAAAGGATCTTAAATCTTCAAGTCCCATGTGATGCAGAAAGGAGCGAAAGTGAGAAAATGATGCTTCAGACCTATAACTACCACCCATCTTCTCTTCTTTGCACTTTATATCATTGAAATCTCCCATATATAAAGTGGGATGATTGATAGAGCTACTAGCACCATCTCTACTTATAGATTTCAAAAAAGCATTACATACTGATTTTTCAGAAGGTGCATATAGATATACTAACTTAGTATGGACCTGATATATTCTTAACCAAAAATGATTTATATGTGGGCTTAAAATTGCAGGAGGCTGGAGATCAATTCCCTCCTTCAAAAAAAAATAGCTATGCCACCACTTTTTCCTTTGGGGAGTGTGTAAAACAATGCTGAAAACCTAACTTATGGCATATACGTTGAACAAAATGATCCCCATTCTTAGTATCCGATAAAAAGATTATATCTGGGCTATATTTTCTCCTTATACCAAAAAGATTGTGAATTGTCAGGGTGGTCCTAAGTCCCTGACAATTCCAATGTAAAACTCTCATTGGGCTGAGGGTGGTTTACGGGGTTCCACCCTCCCCTTGATAGTTAATGGAGCTAAAATTCGTGGCCGGCTTGAAGAAGCTTCGTCTGCAACCAAATAATTATCAGCTTTTCTCTTGCGATTTTTTCTACTGTAATTGGTATTTTCTAGATGACCTCTCATAACAGGCAAAGAAGGAATAATATGATTCTGAGCCACAGATGGTTGAGGCTCTACGACTTGGGGTTCTGGATTTGGAAGAGGAATGGAGTTTTGATCAACAACAGGTTCTAAAGGGATGTATTCTGGAACATGATCATCCATATTAACTGGGCATCCCGTATCAGCATGATTGAGTCCGCCGCATCGGAAACAGAATCTGCGTAATTTGTCAAAGACAAATCTCAGCTTGATAGGAGGTTTACCATTTTCTAATTGAGCATATTGAGTTAAGATAAGATTGATCGATATATCGATCCTTATTCTTGTCCAGGCTTCAGATGGTTTACCCAATCTAGCATCTTGAATTCGTGTATCTTCAACCCAACCCAAGTTTTGCCCTAATTCACGGATTAATCCATCATCAATACAGTCTGCAGGTAGATTAAGAATTTGAACCCAGAAAGTTATATGCTGGAGATAGTCCGGGAAATCACGTTGCGACCATTTGTCTGTGACAACCATCCAATCTTTGAAGGTCCAGGGACCAGCATCAAGCACACCAAGGAGATGATGCTCTTTCTTGAAGAAAAACTGGACAGTAGTATCATCCAATACTCGAGCTGTCACTTTTCCTTCCATTTTCCAAGCTCTTGGTAATGTATTATTCATTGCATGCACATTTTGTTGAGTCGGATGAAGGCTTCGAACCACCAGACTTAATCGATTTGCTTCCAATCGCCTATTCTGACCATCGATTGTCAGATGAAAGGGGATCCGATCCGAACCCAAATCCAAATTCTGCATGGACTTCCAGAGATCAGCCATTGCAATCAACAGTGAAGAAGGAAAAAAGAGAAGATGAGATTGAAGAAGACTTAGCGAAGGAGAGGAAGAAATTGACCGCAACAACACGAAATCAAATCACAGTGACGCGAAGGGAAGTCTCCAAAACCAGAGAGAGATGCTATTTCAATAGACTAAAAAAAGTTATTATTAATATCAGATGGAAAAAAGAGAGCGAATTTATTGGACATTTCTTCTCCCATGGATCCTCCATGTATTGAACACATATAGGAGATATTATTGACGTCAAGTCTCCACTAAACTCATAAAATATGAGCATAAGTCACAACTAGTCATATCCAGTGCCGGCTTTGAGGCCAAGCAAGCCAAGCACTTGCTTGCGGCCTCAAGGTCATTAAATATTATTTCGGCCACTTTTAGACGTGAATCTCCTTCAACTCTAGTGGTAATAGGCGTTTGTTTGTTCAACCGTTCGATTCCTGTCTTCAAACTTTTTATTAAACTCACTTTTCTTACAATTTTTATTTTTTTAACTAATTAATGGCCAAATTTTTTTTCTTCGCTTGCAGCCCCAAATTTCCTAAGACCAGCACTGGTCATATCAATATCACTATTTTCTATAACTATGGAATCCATTTAACATACCAAATTTCAACAATACTCCTCGTGGCCGTCAAAGAAATATAATTGGTAAAAGCCTATAAATTATAATTAATATAAAAATGTAAGTAGCTGAAGAAAAAAGCCAAGCAAAATTTTTTTCTCAACAAAGACGCCAAGCAATCTTTATTTTTGTCGGCCCACCTAGCAATTTAATGTTGATTTTGTCGTAAACCACGAATACATTGGCCATACTTATACCCATTCATATTTGTATGTACTGTAAGTGTACGTAATCGTATCTATCTATTTATATTTATGTATACGATATTGTAAAAGATTTATTAAAATGGAAAATAAATATGGTAGCTACTTGGCTAGCAATTTACATCAACAATTAAAACTCGAATTGTGAAACATCTCATTCTCCTCTTTTATTACACCAAACCACTTTCCTCATCTTTACTTACCGGTCAGGTCAATAATTTCTACCATTCCCTTCTTTCTTTTCTTCTTTTTCTCTTTTCATTCTAAAAAATAAATAAATGTTCTCCCATGAACTCTTACTTTATAAAATCGGTTTTGAATGTTTATCAAAAACATATTTTTTCTGTAATGATTCTAAATAAAAAATGTGAACTATATAATTTTTCTGTGCACCTGCGGTATCAGTAACACAAGTCAAAGCAACGTCTGTCTTTTTCTTGTTTGTCAGTTAGCTATTTTATATACTATAATATGTTATGCTTTCAATTATCAATATATATTATGCTTTCTGACTAGTCGCTAAGATAAATAGATCTTTTCATTTCACCTTACATGAATCTTTCATCCAACGTCTGGTGAACCAACCAGTCCAAACTCAAAAGTCAAGTTTTACTAGATTCTGAGTTTCTAGTATGTGACATATGACATTACTTAACTTATGTCAACTGTAACAAAAACAATAAGATAGATGTGATGGTATGTAATTATTATTATAGGTGAATTCTCAAAAATACCATATTTTGTGTTATGTTTCGAAAATATAATATACTTTCAAGTTATTCTAGAAATACCACAAAACTGTATGTGTTTCATATATACCACAAAACTAAAATAGTTTTAAAATATTAAAACCAAACCCTAAACCCTCAAAACTAAACTCTAATTTTTTTAAAAGTAAACCATAATCCCTTCAAAATTAAATTTTAATGGATTCAAACCCTAAAATTTAAATTGTAAATCTTTAAAATTGAATTTTTTGTGTGATATTTTTAAAAGAAAATATTTTAGGAATAACTATGAGTGCACTATTTTTGCAACATGAAC
>OVAV01000332.1:0-20061 GCA_900406375.1 Iberis amara | reverse complement strand
CGTAGGACTAAAATGTTTGTCTTTTAATATATTGAAGATGAGCTCTAGTGTTTTCTAAATGATAGATATATTAAAACATTACATTTTTTCCACAGTCAAATATATTATATATTAAAGATGTTTACAAAATACAAAGTACATAATCTGAATCCAATACAACTATTGATGCAAATAAAAGAAATTGAAAAACAATTTTGATGAAAAAGTGAAGGTTAACCAAGCTTTCTTAACGAAAGGCTTATAGGCTAACGGAAAATATCCGTTATGTCCCTTGTACTAACGGATTAAAACATGACATTTCCGACTAGCTACTTATATAAGCATCAAAACTCAATCTTACTAGTAAAATTTAAAAAAAGAGTTTACTTTTTCGCAACTAAAATAACATCAAACTTAGGCCTAATAGAATTTGTAACATCCCATGACATTCCTATTCTAATTCTATTAAGACCCTTTAACATTTTGATTTTCCAAGAAATAATAATATGATATATCAGAAATAGCTAAACTTTTTTTTTTGTGAATTGCAACTTTGGTAAAGATGGGAAGATAACAGCTGTTCAAACCTTAGTATCAACAGCATTATGTGGAGTGATACATTCCATTATTGGAGGCCAACCATTGTTGATTCTCGGTGTTGCAGAACCTACTGTTATAATGTACACTTTCATGTTCAATTTCGCCAAAAGTAGATCCGATTTAGGCTCTAATCTCTTCCTTGCTTGGACCGGATGGTAAGCTGAAATCTTTCTCTTTGCATTATACAAAATCACTATTGTGAATGCTCTGCCAAATAAAAATAATATGATAAACGAAAAGAAAAACACGATTAGAGTTTCTTATTAATAGATACTAGGGCTGGACTTTCGGGTATTCGGTTCGGTATCGGGTAGGAACCATTCGGTTCCGGTTCCGGTTCTTTCGGATCTACCCAATCGATCCTTTTGAAAATTTTGGTTCGGTTCTCATCGGTTCCGGATCGGTTTGGTTCTATGTTAGATGAACCGAAAATTACCCGGTTCCGATTATTTTAGACCCTAAATGACCAAAATTACCCGAAAAACAAAATAAATACCCAAAAAAAACCAAAAAAAATTACTCGAAAAACAAAAGAAATTACCGAAAAAATGTACCTGGAAAAACAAAAATTATCTGAAATTAATTTAAAGTATCCGAAATTAGTTTAAAATATCCAAAATTATTTTAAAATACCCTAAAAAATATTCAAAGCAACAAAAAAAATTTGGTTCTCGGTTTGGTTCCGGTTCCTACCCAATACCTATGGTTCTTCATCTCGGGAACCATCGCGTAATTTGGGTGGAATCGGAACCGATCTAGAACCGTTTTTTTCGGTTCTTCAGTTCCAGTTTATATAAGATTCAAACTCGATCTCATTAGGAAAACCTAAAAATTAATTTTATTTTTTCGACCAACGACATTCTTATGCTACTTCTTCTTTTAATCTTTATGATTGATTTCACTTCAAAGGGTTTGCTTGTGGACGGGGCTATTGTTGTTCTTGTTAGCTATATTCGGAGCTTGCTGTTTTATCAATCGATTCACTCGACTTGCTGGTGAACTATTTGGTATCTTAATCGCAATGCTTTTCATGCAAGAAGCCATTAGAGTTAGTAAAAATTTGATCTTCTTTTATTCAACTTACTAGCAAGTTAGCATCAATACATTGTTTTTTACAATGTTGGAACTTTTACTTATTTACAGGGCATTGTAGATGAGTTTGGTGTCCCTGGAAGAACAAATCCAAAATCAGTTGAGTTTCAACCTGCTTGGGTGTTTGCAAATGGAATGTTTGGTTTGGTTTTGTCTTTTGGACTTTTGTTTACTTCTTTGAAAAGCAGACAAGCAAGATCTTGGAGATTTGGTGCTGGTAAGGATTAAGCAACCTATAGTGTCGAATATGGTCGAAATAACCGATACCCAAAAAATCGAAATATTCAGTTTTGAACCCGAACTGATTGTGAAATTACTCGAATGAATATCAAAATCTATTATTCAAATAATCGGAACCGAACTAAACCGAAATTTAGGAACTGAACTGAACTATCTGAACTAACCGAATTTCACCAAAAATAAATAATATTTTTTTTATTAAATATACAAATAATACAATTACATATATTTAAATTACATAATATTGTAAAAAAAAATTATTATTTTTATTAAAGATTTTTTGTCGAACAAAAGCCAAAGTACCCAAACGGTACCCGAATAAAATAAAAAAATGGCTCATATGGATATCAAAATCTATTACTTGAATAACTCGAACCGAACTGAAATTTTAGAAACTGAGTTGAACCTTAACGGAACTTAAATAGTACTTGAATGTAGCTTAAATTTCTATATCTAAACTACTTGATATATGAAAAAACCGAAGCGAACCGAATATCCGAACGCCCAAGTCTAATTCATTAGTATTCTTGTGATTGCAGAGTGGCTACGCGGGTTTATAGCAGATTATGGTGTTCCAATAATGGTAGTAGTATGGACTTGTATCTCATACACATTTTGGAAAAATGTTCCTCAAGGGATACCTAGACGGCTCGTTAGTCCTAATCCATGGTCTCCAGGCGCATACCAGAATTGGACTGTCATTAAACAACTAGTAGAAGTGCCTTTGCTCTACATTCTATTAGCCATTGTTCCAGCTTCAATGATTGCAGTTCTTTACTACTTTGATCATAGTGTAGCTTCGCAACTCGCACAACAAGAAGATTTCAATCTAAGAAAGCCTCCTTCTTTCCATTATGATCTTCTTCTTCTTGGTTTCTTGGTAAGATCAAGAATCTGTTAAGACTAATTTTCAGGTCATGAGATTTTAAAGGCCGCAAGATAAAATGAAAAACATAGGCTGATTTTTAAATTAAAATTTTGATGGGCCGAGTCTTAAAGTAAAATTTTGAAAATATAAAATGGGGCGCAAGCTCGTGCTTGCCCCGCTTGGCCTCAGGACTAACCCTACTAATTTTATTGACTTGATCAAGAATTTGTTCTTCTTCTTATGTAGACGATTCTTTGCGGTCTTCTTGGTATTCCTCCATCGAATGGTGTTATTCCGCAATCTCCAATGCATACAAAAAGCTTAGCAACACTAAAACATCAGGTACTATGATCTATCTCGGTTTTTCGAATTGCATTTTCGCGTGAAAAAGCGTTTTAAAAATACTGGTTTGTTGTGTAGTTACTTCGAAGCAAACTAGTTGCAGCTGCGCGAAAATGCATAAGTAACAATGAAACTTTAGGACAAGTTTATGAAAGTATGGAAGAAGCTTATCAACAAATGCAAAGCCCTTTGATAGGACCTTCTCGGGTATGTTCCAACAGTGCCGGCTCACAAATATTAGGGACCCCGGACAAAAATATAATTAGGGGCCCTTAATTTTTTATTTATTTAAAAAAATGATAATTAAATTAATCAAAATGTATTAGATTTTTAATATAATTTTTTATAAATATAAATAAAATACAAATAACTATCATTATTATTACCTTTAAATCACTATTTAAAAAAATATACTAAAAATAAAAAAATAGACCCTAAAATTATCGGTTCAAGGGAGAGATCCGGGAATGGCTTTTTAACTTGTTTCTGATCTAAAACCGGGAATTTTCAGATTCAAGAACTTAAACAATCTCAAAAGCAAAAAGCTTTAAGCTTAGGAAACATAGTTGATGAAACAGAGTTTGATGTAGAGACAGAAGTAGAGAATATATTACCAGTGGAAGTAAAAGAACAAAGATTAAGTAACTTTCTTCAAGCTATGATGGTTGCTGGTTGTGTTGGAGCAATGCCGATACTCAAAAGGATCCCGAGCTCGGTTCTTTGGGGGTATTTCGCATATATGGCTATCGAAAGCCTCCCCGGGAATCAATTTTGGGAAAGGATTGTACTTCTTTTCACCGCGCCAAGTAGAAGATTCAAGTAAATGAAAAATCATTTTCTTTCTCAATCTACTTTGGTAAGTTCTGGGCCGAAACTCGTACATTTACCTTTGGTTTTTGGTTTTTTTGTGCAGAGTTCTTGAGGCTAATCATGCAGTGTTTGTTGAAACGGTTCCGTTTAAGACAATAGTGATGTTTACTTTGTTTCAAGCTGTTTACTTGCTGATATGTTTTGGGATCACTTGGGTTCCGGTGGCCGGAGTTTTGTTTCCGTTGATGATAATGTTTCTTGTTCCGGTAAGGCAATATGTATTGCCTAATTTCTTTAAAGGAGCTCATCTTCAAGATTTGGATGCTGCTGAGTATGAAGAAGCACCTGCTATATTATCATTCAATCTCAAACCGGTAACTAAACTCTCTTCTTATTAAAACCGGTCCTAAAATTTTGAAAGTCTAAATGTCAAATAAAAATTAAGCTAGTTTTGTGTATCTTTTCTATAGAAAATTGACCGTTTGTTAAATTAAAAATGGACCGTTCGGTTCTGTTCGGTTTTTTGGAATTTCGGATAGGTCGAATATAAAAATTTAGGATACATTCGGATACTTCGAAAGTTTGATTCAAATTTGGCTCGGTTCTTAAAATTTCGAGTCAGGTTTGGTAGTAATTCGAGTAATAGATTTTGATATTCATTTAGGTAATATTTTGATTCATATTCAAAATTTTCACCAAAAATCTTTAATAAAAATGAAAATAATATTTGTTTAAAACTAATATTGTGTAATTTAAATATATGTAACTATATTATTTTTTATCTTTAATAAAAAAGTTATTATATATTTTTGTTGAAGTTTTGTTCGATTCGAATTTTGTTACGGTTATTCGTGCTAATAGATTTTGATAGAATAATTTCATTATTGGATTTTGGGCTTAGTACGGAATATTTTGGTTCGGTTCGGTTCTGATTTTCGGGTATTTATTATTTTACCCACCCCAAGACTTCTTTTGCTTCTTGTTGTTTATTAAACAAATCATGTTTTAGGAAGGAGAAGTGAGCCGAGCGACGTCGTTTGCGGATAGTGGAGAAGTGATGGAAGGAATGTTCACAAGAAGCAGAGGAGAGATAAGGAGATTAAACAGTATAAAGCTCGGTGGTGGTGGAGGAAGTGGATCAGGAGCTTCGCCGGCGGGAGGAGTAGAGTTGATGAGAAGAGTGGTGAGTTTTCAGAATCCAAGAGTTTCAGAGAAAGTGTATACTCGGAGCTTAAGTGATTTCAGAGGAGGAGGAGGAGGAGAGATTAGTCCTAGATCACCGGCCGGAAGAGCTCCGTTCAGTCCACGATTTGCTACCGGAGGAGTAGGAGGAGGAGGAGGAGAACAAAGACTTTCTAATTTAGGAAAGTCTGTGTAGTTAACATTTAACAATATAGTCTTACTCCTTTTAGTAACGAACAAAAGTTAAAATTGCTTTTTTTTTCTTTTATCATGAGATTTTAGAGTAATTCATTGAAACACCATAAAAAAAAGTTCAAATTTCAATAATACTATACACTTCCAAAAGTTCCAAAAATATCACATACTCCCAAATGTTCCAAAAATATCACAAACATAAAAGTGAGAATTTTAAGGGTTTAAAATTTAAAATTTTGGGTTTGGGTTCACTAAATAGAGTTTAGGGTTTAGTTTTGAAGGGGGTAGGATTTGGTTTTGGGGTTTTTGGGTTTAAATTTGAAGTTTTAAAGTTATTTCAATTTGTGGTATTTTTGGAACAAAAACATTTTTGTGGTATTTTTGGAAAAAATGTGATATTTTTAGAACTTTTGGGAGTGTATGGTATTTTTGGAATAAACCTAGTTTTTGGTGGTATTTTTGAGAATTCCCATGATTTTTTTTTATTACTAACGAGACAAAGGACAGTCTAATACGCAGATATAAAGAATATATATGAATCATGAATTTAAAATAATACACTAGAAAGGTACAACAACAAAAAAAACATTCAAAGATTAATTGGTCTCACTCCTAGATGGTTTATGATGAGTTTGTGAAAAGTTGCTATCTTTGAAAAATTTCTATAAAAGCAACACTACTTTGATGGAATAATAACTAAAACATAACCAAAATGAGAAAAAAGTGCCAAATATATAATCTATAATAAAATTTATATTATTTATATACAAACTTATGTTCTAGTTTCGAATCTCTTATGAGATTCAACTATATTTAGAAAGTTTAAATAGAATCATGGTAAATAGATGTATTATGACCGGCTAAAATTTCAGCATAAACCAAATTATTAAAAATGACTTTTAGCATGAATCAATATATGGATTTGAAGCACAATTTAAACTATATCATCTTATTTATAAATTTCAATACTATTAATTAGGATTTCGTAGTCAAATTATGTCATATGACCAAATAAGTATATTTACTACCACCTTTTTTCATAATACTTGACTTTCTAAGTTTTATTTTTTTGTTTGTTTCACGAAGCTTAATTTTTTACTTTTTAGTTAATGTTTTTATCTTCTCAAAAATAATCAATCTCACTTTTTAGCTAGAAACAATCATTACACACATTTATTAAGACAATAATTATAATTTTTTGATATAATTAATTTAATTATTCATAATATTATTATATTTTACAGCATTGAAATTTGGAAAATATAATTAAAGTGAGTTAAATAGAAAGAAACAAACAATACAATTACTGTTTTGTTAATACGTGTGAAAACTCTAGAAAATCAAGTATTAAGAAACATAGGGAGTAGTATTTGTATATACATTTTTTATGATTGCACAATAGATACAAATCTTTGAACTTTCTTAACTAACTTAATGAACTTAATGAAAGACCGGCCATGCATAAATTTCTTAATTGGATGATTAACTGAAAACAAGTAACTGCAGCTCTTTTTAGAAATTAGAGATTAACAAATAAGAACTGCTACTAAATCAAGTCTTCTTGACATTATCTATGATATGATAAAAAATATATGTAGCCAAAAAAATAATTATTACTACAATAACAAAGACGATCGTGTGTGTTTGTAACTTTGTATGGTATGAGCGACACTTTCAAAAATATAAAATTGGAAACAAAACAAAAATGTTTGTAACTTAGTATCATAAAAAAATTAACTTTATTGGCCTTTTACGTATAATTTAAAAGACATTAAATGAACTGTTTTTTTATGTGTTTCGTGACTAACCATAATCAAAAAATTTTACCTCCTAAAAGTTAGTTGTTTTTTTATCCTGATTTTTTCACGTTTAAGTGTTGTGATAATAAAAATGAGCAACTACATTGTTTTTCTTAAAAAAATTTAACATGACAAATAAGTTTTTATACCTTCGAATAATGGGCAACTACATTGTTTTCCCCTAAAATAATGAACATATGAGGATAATTCCTACATGAAAAAGTAAAATCTCTCTATTGGATAAACCAATTGAGAATTGGACCGAAATTTTGCCACCAAGCCCAAATGAGTTTTCAAGAGCAATGTTTAGCGTCAATATGTCTCTTTTGCAAGTTCGAGTCCAACAAGGTAAAGCCCAGCACAATCATGCCCGACAACTCAGCTCCAGAAGACAAAACGCAGCACTCCATTAAAACTTCATCTTCAACCTGCGATAACAAGACAAATTATGTTGTTTCAATTACAGATGAAAAAGCAAAAAGCAAAAACAGAAAAAGTAATCATCAGGCAAGATCAAGCTTTACAACCAAATTTAACTTATTAGCTGATCAATAGAAATGAGACAAGTGTGTTTTAGGGCAAAAAATGTAAAGGTATTGCTTCAATATAAAAAGGAAGCAATATACATGTACAAATCATCAGTCTCTTTTACCCTAAATCCATCCTCAGTGAAAAAAATGAGAAACCCAAAAGTCTTCTTCGACATGACCATCGGCGGCGCACGGGCTGGTCGGATTGTGATGGAGCTGTTCGCCGACAAGACGCCTAAAACAACAGAGAATTTTCGTGCACTCTCTACTAGCGAGAAAGGAAGGGGAAAGAAAGGAAAGCCACTCCACTACAAGAGATCAGCCTTCCACTGTGTGGCTCCTGGCTTCGTGTGTCAAGGAGGAGATTTCACTTCCGGAAATAGATTTGGAGGTGAATCCATCTACGGTAAGATGTTTGAAGACGAGAATTTCATATTGAAGCACACTGGTCCAGGTATCCTCGCTATGGCTAACGCTGGTCCAAACGAGAATAACTCTCAGTTTTTCATCACTTTTGTGAAGACATCGTGGCTCAATCGCTTTTGTGAAGACATCGTGGCTCAATCGCTTTTGATTAACTTATAAATATTGCATCCCACATTTCCTTAAATATTAAACCACTTCCTAACCTGATTTTCCCCTAAAATAATGAACATATGAGGATAATTCATACATGAAAAAAGTGAAATATCTCTATTGGATAAGCTAGTTGAAACAAAGCAAATATCTCATGAACAGTTGATAAACCCAAAACACATACATGAATAGTCTAGCAATTATAGATAGTAAAAAATACTATGATAAACATGATGAGACGTACCACAAATCTTACTTCTTTGTAAGCTCTACCTATTATTGTTGGAGTATATTTCAAAAATCGACTGTGCAAAATATGTACAAATTTTTTTCAAAATCCACTAAAAACTACTTGATTCTAGTGTTACGGAGTACATTTAGTTTAGTGTTTGTGATTATAGTAATTCTAGTGGAAGTTACTATTGGTTTAGGAAAAAACTAGTTAGAAAAATGTTTAACCTTCAAGAAAAATTTGGGTGTAATATGTATCGGTTAACCAAAAGAATAATTATATCAAATCTATAATATAATTATATCGAGAAAACCAAAATCATTTCTTAAAAAACAAAGTTTTAGAAAAGTAACAAAAATTAGATGAAAGCATACAAAGAATGATGCGATATGTTATTCAACAACAAATTTATTAGTTACATTATCACCAACAAAAACCATTAACCTGTTAACTTAAAAATGATTTTAATTAACCTATAACTTCTACATTTTAAAAATCTAAGCAAGATATTTTCTTCTTTTGGTGCAAAAAATAATATATTATCTAGGGCTAGACATATAAACCCCGTATCCACATTGAAGCATTGCTTGAGACGGATCTATGCAAGTATTATAAGCGAACAAACATAGTGTTAAGGAACAAACAAAACATAAAAACATCAAACAGACAAATTAAAAAGCAATCTCCACCATTTCCTCCTTCTTCTTAGTCTTCCAAACCTACTGCTTTTCTTGTTAATTCATTGTCTTGTTCTTCATGAAGCTTCTTGTCCATCTCAAGACTGTTTTTATCCTCTTGATTGAGGCTGTCACTGTTCAGGGTTGTTGAAATCTCCATTGCCTTCTCTCTATGGTAGCTTGCTTGACGACGAATATCTTCAATTTGTGACTTGTCATACTCACTTGCTCCTTCTTCTTTCGTTAGTACATGCTGTTCTTTTTTTTCTTGTTGATAATCTTGATCTTGTGTCTCAAAGCCACCACTTCCCCTTTCTTTCTTTTTTTCCCCTCCACTTCCCCATCCTCTCTTCTTAGTGCTTAGGCTACGACTTATTATCCTTCCCAACATATTTCTTTCTTTGTTTGATTTGTTTGATTTGTTTTGAAAGAACAAACAATGGTCCATGTATATATACAAGTCTTCCTCCTGCAACTCTGGTTTCTTCTGCAACTGCAAATACTTCATTACTCTTCCTCCTCCTGCAACTCTGCCTTCTTCTGCAACTCATTACTCTTCCTCTTCCTCCTGCAACTCTGCAACTCTGGCTTCTTCTGCAACTGCAAGTACTGCAACTCTGGCTTCTGCTTTCTCTTCCTCCTAGCTTCTGAAAATAAGAAGATTCCTTCCTCTCTGATGTACAATTGAGATTTGATAAAGATATTTATGTCACCAAATCGTGCGCAATGGTAATGGTAATCTTTAAATGAATCTTTTATTTCCATTTTGGCCCCACCAAAATAACACGTATACCATATGTGTCAATTAAATTTATATCTAAAACTATTTTAAATTTATATTATTTTAGAAAAAAAAATAATTTTATGGTATTTTTGAAACAATTTGGAATATGATATTTTTACTATTAAAACCTTTAAAATGGCATTGTTTAAAAATCTTCCTTATAAAAACCTAAGAATAGTGATTAAGTCTCACGATTCTGCATTAACTACTCATAAAAATATAGTCTAGGCTTTCTTTGAATCATTTTATTTAAGGAATGTTGCACAATGAGACACTCTTTTATTTACTGTCTCAACGAAACTAATCGTTCTTTTTTAAGTTTTGTTGGCTTCTGCTTTCTCTTCCTCCTCTCGCTTCTGCAAGATTCCTTCCTCTGATTTGATAAAGATATTTATGTGTCACTTAAAGCAAATCGTGCGCAAATGATGTAATCATGATCTTTAAAATGAATCTTTTGTTTCCATTTATGTGTCACTTAAATATTTTTCTTCTTTTTCTATTTTTTTTCCCAAAAATATATTTTTTTTGTTTAAACTGAAAATAAGCAAATTTTTTGTAAAAAAATCTTCTACATACGTATATTGAATATATATTATTATATTTTCTCAAAAATTGTTTGACTGATTTTTATTTAAAAGTATGCAAAAGTAGATTTCAAATTTAATTTGTCCAAACAAAAAATTAGGGGTGGGCATCCGGGTATTCGGGTCGGTTCGGTTCATTTCTTTCGGGTTTCGAGTAGTTCGGATATAGGCATTTAGGATCCATTCGGGTATTTTTAAAGTTTGGTTTGGGTTTGGTTCCGGTTATTTGGATAATAGATTTTGATATCCATTCGGGTAATTATTTGTGAAATCAAGTAAGTGAAAAGACTCTAATTACAAATAAATAAATAAAAAACAGAATGAAAATAAATGTATGATCACGGAGCATGGCCTATGCGAGTGAAGTTAAGTCAACAAAACTTTAATGACTCCTTATTCCACTTTAATTGTCATTTATTAGTCATTTTTATGCATCCACGAAATGACTTTTACTCCATGAAATGTGGGATGCAATATTTATAAGTTAATCAAAAGCATTTTTGAATTAACCATTATGATGTTAATGGTCTTTTGTTGGAGATAATGTCACTGACAAATCTGTTGCTGAAATTCATATTGCCTCATTTTTCATATGTTTTCATTTGACTTTTCTAACTTTTCTAAAGCTTTGTTATTTGGGTAAAGATTTTGGGTTTCTTGATAGAATTGTTTCCATTTTTTTCTGTATTAGTAAATAGTTATGAGAAAAGATTTCTTTACCCACAAATAAATCAGAGATGTTTTAGCATGGATCAATATATGGATTTTAACCACAATTTAAATTATCCATCTTATTTATAAATTTCAATACTATATGGCACTGCACAGTCAGATTGTGTCATATGACCAAATAAATATATTTACTAGTATTTGCATATACATTTTTTATGATTACATGGTGTATTCAAGTTTTTAAACTTTTTTAACTAACTTAATGAACGTAATGAGGAGACCAACAATTGATATCCCTGCATAAGTTTCTTAATAAATTAAAATATCAATTCTCAAAGGTAGAACCTCACTAGTATTTTTTGTAACATGTTAAATATAATAACAATAATTTATTTCTTACATAAGTCACGAGGAAATTATAAATCCAGAAGAAATTCTCATCAAAATATATAACTGAATTGATTTGGATAAGAAAATGATTTTGTATCTTATTTATTGATATATAATTACATGAAAAGATATGCTAATTTTTAACTATATTTAACTGATAAATATTTGGCTAATTTAAATTTGCATATATATTTTTATGATTACACGGTAGATGCAAGTTTTTGAACTAAGAACGTAATGAAGAGACCAACAATACTCATAATACCCATGCATAAGTTTCTTAATAAATTAAAATATCAAATCTGGTATAGAACCTTGCTAGTATTTCTTTTATAAAAAACATGTTAAATATAATAACAATCATTTATTTCTTACATAAGACAAGAATACAATAATGTTTAATGATAATTACAACTCCTTTATCAAAAAACTAATTACAACTCATTGTAGAAATTAGAGATTAGCAGATAAGAACTGCTACTACATTATGTATACTTTGAATTATCTAATATTAAATTATCTAAGATATGGTCAAAAATAATATATGTAGCCAAAAATAAATCTCGTTATAATAACATAAACGATCATGTGTGTTTGTAACTTTGTACGGTATGAGCGACATTTTTTAAAAATATAAAATTGGAAACAAGAAAAGAATGTTTGTAATTTAGTATCATAAAGAAAGCAATTTTATTGGCTATTTACCTGTAAGTCAAAGGACATTAAATGAACTATTTTTATGTTTTTATTTCTTATGTGTTTTTTTTTTGAAGGGGATTTTTTTGTGTTTAGGTCACGGAACTAACCATTGTTAAATTTTTTACCTCCTAAAACTTAGTTGTTTGTTATCATAATGTTTTTCACGTTTACGTTTGTGATAATAAAAAATGGACAATTACATTGTGTTTTTCTATAAACAAATTCAACATGACAAATAATTTGTTATAATCAATTATTAAAACTTAAATTATTTAAAGTATGTTGTTATTATATATCTATCCAAAAAGTAAATAGTAATGCAACATATATGCAATGTATAAAAATATATGTAAAATTGTTGTAAAGTAATATTTGTTGCAGTTTGATAAATGTTAGGATATCTTTTTGTGGCATGTCTATTTCCACTCTATATAAAAGACAAAATACAACATACTTATTAAACATTCAAATGAAATTTCATAAAGTACTTAAGGTTCAGTTTTGGATTTTGAGTATAACAATATTATCTATTCAAACATTTATTTTTTTTTCAAAACTATTCAAACCTTATGAGTCTATAATAAATCATAATCATACTAGAATTAGTTACTACTTTGTATTTTAACAATGTTCAACAAAAGCTGTTTGTTAACAAAAAAGTAAAATGTTAAGTACTAAAGAGAAAAATAGGATATGATCTTTTTCTTTTAATCAACAAAAAATGTTATTTATGAATTTTACTTTCAACCCCTATATTTTAATCTAATTATTATACTATAATAAATAATTTTTAATATGACTATTCAATTCCGTCATTGATTTATATCGATTTATACTTAAGTATATTTAGTATTTCAATGACAACTTCCAAAAGATGGAGAAGAAAACAAAACTAGAAATATTTATTATTTTTTGTCAATTACATACGAAAACTTTATTAGCCTTTTGCATGTAATAAACTGAATTATTATATATATTTTAGCATTTATCATTTATGCTTGATGTTATCTCGTCATGCCACTAACCAACGGATTTGTACGTGTGATCCTCCTCTTTATCCAACGTTCACAAGCAATTTTCTCACATGAATTAAATTTTTTGTATTATTTTTATTTGTATATGCATGAAAATAAACGACAGGGATTGGTCGACGTAAAATAAGGTTTGACAATATCATTATATTCATAGATATATAATGCCAATTTTTCTTCATCTTTTCCACTTAAGATTTTAGCCCCAAAAGTTTCTACAAACTAGCCATAAAATCCTTAAAACGCAATATATATATATATATATATATATATGTATCTTTTAAAAAACATGTATATATCTTAATTCTGTTATGTAGCAAGAAATTTCATGCATATAAATAAATGTAACCGAATTAATTTTGTTAACAAAATCACTACAATGTTAACTATAATGTAACTACATGGTTTTTGTTAGGGATAATGTAACTGATAAATCTGTTGTTGAAATACATAAAACATATATCTTATTTTTTTGTATGTTTTAATACAAAAATAAATTTGGGGGTGTAGTGATGTCCAAATTTTGGGGAATAATTTGTGTTTAAAGTTTGTGGGTGTAGTGATGTCCACCCAAATAAATCTTTATTAATTTCATTTTTTCCCCAACAAATTCTAATATACTTTTTCATCTACTGCATTAAGAGTGATACCTACAAACTGAAAAAGGTCTCATGTTGAAGCCTATGCGTATGAGATATTACTGCAATGGTGTAAGTAAAAAGATTCTTGAAACTTTGGTCAATTCGAATCTGTAGCACATTCTTTATATAAAACTATACATACAATTTTAACAACAAATTTTATTATTTTTAGTTTAGTGTTTATATAAACAAGTAAATCAGGAAAAGAAATTAAAAACCAAACACGCACACGCCCTAAAACGCCAGTTACAATCGGAAGTTAAGGTCAAGTTGATGCATCGTCTTAGTCTTGAATTGTACGACAAGAAGAGCTTGATCAGCCGCCAAAATTTAGCCAAATTACTCAACAAATCCAACTCCAGAGGATTCATAACAAAATAGAGCATGTCTTGGATGCGAAAGAACCAAAGCTCCATCTTGAAGCCTTCTTTAATCTTGTTACGAGCAACGATCTTGTTCCATCCAAAAACCAATACATAATCATAGGAGAGGTACGCATATCCCATTGTTTAAGGTTAAGAATCCATCGTTGACGTAATGGATCTATGAAGATAACATTCACTCCTTTGTCACGTTTCTTGTTAAAGTTTTCCGCAATGGTGATTAATTCTTCTTGATTGAAAAATTCTTTGTCACATATTTGTAACCATGGTATTAAAAGACGTGTCTGTTTCTTATCGACATCAGTTTTGGTAAGACATTTTTCATTCTTATACAATATTAATTTTGCATCGGTACCATTCACTTCGTTCATTAGGTTAACTAGCCACTATGGTCTTTCTCTAATTGGGTCGTGAAGATTTTGTTCCATCGTTATAGAAAAGTATTTGCTTTCTATTTTTTTTGGTAAATAAAGAGATCACAAGAAGAAATAACGTACATGGAAATAGAAAAGTATACAGTAACATTGTTTATATAGAAACTTTTGATGAGTAATTTCCTTTTTTCTTTTATGAAATCGAGTACGAAATGAGATATATGTTTTATGTTTATGAACATTTTTTTAATTAATTTTAACTAGATAAATAAATAAGATCCAAATAAAAGATGAAAACATACAAAAAAATATGTTGCTGAAATCGATAAGATTTGATATAACTGGTAAGAATACAAGGAAAATGGAAGCAGTTCCATCAAGAAAATCAAAATCAATCTCTATAACAAAGTTTTAGAAAAGTAACAAAAGATAGATGAAAACATACAAAGAAAGATGCAATATGTATTTCAACCACATCTTTATCAGTTACATTATCTCAAACAAAAACCATGTAGTTATATTATAGTTAACCATGTAGTAATTTTATTAACGAAATAAACTTGGTTACATTTATATTTATAAATGAAATGTCCTGCTACCTTACATAAGATAACAACATGTAACTATTACTTCTTCTACTTCTTTAAATAATATTACGAATATGCATTAATTATAATCAAAAGATAAAAAAGATAGAATGTCATAATACCGTCTAGTTAAGTCCATAGCCATAATAATCAAATAGAATTAAAAAATACTATTATACTATGATGATATTTAGCAAATTTTACTAGAGATCTTTTTTAACTTCTATGCTCACAGGGGAAAATATATAATTCCAATGTGTTTCTTATTTAACAAACTTCATACACTATTCATTTAAAATGCAAAAATATATCATTATCCCCAAAAATCAGCGATGTTGATAACAATTTTTATTCCTTTTTTTCTCATCAACATAGAGAATTGTGTATATGCTATGAGCGACGATTTAAAGAAAATATAAACGTTGGAAATAAAAGAAAGAAAATTTATAATATTAAAATAAAAGGAATATTTGTGATTTACTATCATAAAATATCAACTTATTTACGTGTAATTCTAAGGGCATTAAATGAACTATTTTGTTTGATATGATTTTGTCACGTGACTAACTGTAGTCAAATATTTACCTATCTTTTAAAAATACGCTTCTCACGTTTTTTCGTGATTGAAAATACGTATTGTAATTACAAAAACATTTTATAAAAGAATATTTGTTGCCATTGGAGAGGTATCACATTCTCTTGTTCATTTCCACTTTATATAAAATATAAAATACAAAATACATATCCATCCAAACAGTAAAATGAAATTTCATTTGCAATTAAAAATTAAGGTACAATTTTAGGTTTTGAATATAATAAACTTATCTATTCAAATATATTTTGGGTCAAAATCTATTCAAACATTATGGTTCTAGAATAAATCATAACCATACTATAATTTGTTATTACCTAGATTTATACAATGTTCAAAAGAAACAGTTTTCTTTAATTCTAGTATAATGTTCTTTTCTAAAGGTAAATGAGATCGCTGAACAAATATATAAACACTACATATTTTTCTTGTGTTGTGTATATTTTTTATATGACATTTTCTTTTGATCAACAAAAAATTTCAATTATATCTTTTACTGTCGACCCCTAAATTTTTATCTTTGCAGTATATTATAATAAATAATTTTTAATATGACTATTCGATTTTGTCATTGATTTATATCGATTTACACTGAATTATATTTAGTATTTCAATGACAACTTCCAAAATATGGAAAAGGAAACAAAAGTATAGATGTTTATGATTTTTTTTGCAGAAGAAAGCTTTATTAGTTTTTTTGCATGTAATAAATTAAATTATTTAATGAATTTTAATATTTATCATTTATGTTAGATTTGATCTCATCACCCCAATAATCAAAAGAAGTATATATCTTTATCCAACGTTCACAAGCAATTTCTCACAAATCTTTGTATTATTTTTATTTGTATTAGGTTCGTCCTTTGCTTTATTACATATTATTTTTTTAGGATTTCACCTATCTCTGTATATAATGTCATTTCAGTCTCCCTCTATTAGCTACAACTATCGTTAGACACAAAAAATCATCATCATTTATCTCTCTTTCTCATTTGGTTTCTCTCTCACATTTACTCTTATCTTTTACTATGGATCTCCAAACTCTCATAAACATAATTTCTAGTATTTTATGGTTTTTTTAATGGGTAGCTAGGTTTGTTTCATGGTTGTACACATCTAGGTTTGTGTTAACGGTCCAGGGAGTAGCTTTCGATTGGAGGGAGTGTCTTTATTTAGTAAGGTCTAGTTTTTGAGAAAAGCTTCTAGATGAAAAACCAACTAGAACTTACTTGATTCCAGTTCTATGGACTACAAGTGATTTAGTTTTTGTGAGTTTAGCAATCATAGTGGTAGTAACTTTTGTTCTACGGAAAAATCAAGTTAGGAGGATGTTTAACATTCAAGGAAATCTTGGGTGCAATATGTATAGGTTAACCAAAAACATATTTGAGTTAACTGTTTTGAGGTTAATGATTTTTATTGCTGAAATGTAAATCTTGGATGCAATATATATAGGTTAACCAAAAGTATATTTAAGTTAACTGTTTTGAGGTTAATCATGAGGATGTTTCTAGGGATAATGTAACTGAAAAATATGTTGCTGAAATGCATATTGCATCATTGTATGCTTTCATGTAAATTATGTTACTTTTCTGAAACTTTGTTATTTGGGCAATGATTTTGGTTTTCTCGATGGAATTGTATTCCAAATTTGATATAACTACTATTTTGGTTAACCGATACATATTACACTCAAGTTGTCCTTGAAAGTTAAACATGTTCCTAACTAATTTTTCCTCTAAATTAATGGTAACTCCCACTAGAATTACTATAACCACAAACACTAAACTAAATGTACTCCATAAGTATGGAATCAAGTAGTTTTTAGTGGATTTAGAAAGAATTTTGCACATATTCGAAGAATTAAATCTTCTTCTTTGAAAACAAAATCAATTACCTCGACATATTACAGATCTTCATGGAAATTTTGCTTTATATTGTTTGAAGCAAAATATTAAGATATTGCATTAAATTATTAACAAAATCTAACTTGACCACTATTTATTATTAACTGCAACAAACAAAACTAAAACTATGTTGCATTTATCAAAATTTGCGTGATAGTTATCTATCACTATATATATATATATATATATATATATATTAGTTTGTTCTCAATTTTCTAATAAACTTCCAAGTTAATATTATTAATTACAATTAAACTTTTTATATTAGATATTCAATTAAAACATATTCAATTCGTTTGCTAAACATATATATTGTTGATATTCACAACCTGCCAAACACATGTTTTTTTGCTGGTTTACTTACACACAATTACATTGTTGATTCCCCATAAAACTATAATTTATGAAGTGAACGATAATCAGCCTAGAAAATGTTGGATTTTGATAGCTATTATTTGTGTTATTGGAGCTGTAACTACCATCAATTCGATAAGTATGGAGACATAACATGGTGTGAGCTACAAGTATTTGGGTATAACTTCGTTTTTTCTTTACTTGATGCTTCTTGTCAAATTTATTTTTCTGAAACTTCAACAATAGTGGGCAAAGTTTACAAAGAAGTAAGATTTGTGGTACCTTTCATGATGTTTCATAGTATTTTTAACTATCTATAATTTTCATACCATTTCTGTACGTATTATGGTTTTATCAACGGTTAATGGGATATTTGCTTTGTTTCAACTAGTTTATCCAATTGATAGATTTCGTTTTTTATGTAGGAATTATCCTCATATGTTCGTTTGATTTGACTATTAATGTCATTTTCTATGATCCACTCTATCCCTTTTGGTTAACTTTTTATGATTGCTGCTTTTCAAATAGTTATCTACTGTGTTAACTATCCTGGACCATCCAGACTCTTCAGTTTCTATTAATTTATGTTTAATGATCACACTCTTCTATCAATTTTATTGTTTTTTTTAATATTTTATTATGTTTGTGATCAGCTATAATTTGTGATGTGGACAAACTATGTAATGTTAATTTAGTTTATTGAGTATTTTGTCTTTAATTTAGTTTCTATTAATCTATGTTTAGAGATCACTTTAAAAATTTTATTTTATTACTTTCAGTTTTGTTATATTTATTAATATTATCATCATCATCATCATCATCATCATCATCATTATTATGTCAACAATACAAAGAAATGAAAACATTACAATTTTGCTACCTAGAGGGCTCGAACTCGCGAGGTGCCTGAATCACAGTCGTGACCTTTACCACCAAACTATATGTGCTCGGCCTTTATTATTTATATTCGCAACATATTTTGAACCCTTGCAAACGATAATAAATTAAAGTTTTATATATATAACCACAACCTATCTTATGGTAATACTATAAACAGAAGTTATATATTTTAGCATCAAAATGTTTTATTTTGAAAATCTAATCACTAAACAAGTATGGATAAATTAAAAATCTTTTGCATCTAATATACACCAAAATTTTGGTAAATTTTGTATAAAGATAGATTTCAAATGCATGTGAAATAATTTAAGGTTTATTGTCTGAATTTTTAAGGTACTTTGTGTAATTTTTAGATTTTAATGAAAATGATGAAGTGCTAGAAAATTAACATAATTAAAAATAAGTTAAATCACAATTATGTGATTAGTTTTAGTAGCACAATCGTTAGTTATAAATTTTTTATATTAATATATTCAATTAAAACATATCCAATTCTGTTAAACATATATATTGGTGAGATTTTTGTAACCACCTGATTGTTTGTCGGTTCAGTTACATACAATTACATTAATTGATTTAATAAGAAAATGAATTTATATTATAATAGAATAATAACAACAATACCAATATAGATATTACAAATTTCCATTCAGAGTCTGTGAAAACATATTTAGAATCAAACTTGCTGTTCATTTTTTTTTTCAACTCAAACTCTGTATTCATTTTTTTTTAGTCGAACTCTGTATTTATTTATTTAACTAATTTAGTAAGTTATCTAGAAAAATATTAATTTACTTTCTTTGACAAACAAAAAAAGATGGGCCCAATTTTGAGCCCATGAATAAAGCCTGACTTGCTCAATACGTCAAAACGTGGATATTGACTTTAACTAACCTTTAACCTAACTCTTATATAAATCTCTCTCTTTCATTTCTTCCTTCTCAAACAATCAAAAGCCAACGAACAAAAAAAAAAACAAAAATGGATTTATTAGGGTTCGAATTAGGGGTGTCAAATTGGGTAAACCAACCCAAACCAACC
>OVAV01000331.1:0-20062 GCA_900406375.1 Iberis amara | reverse complement strand
TATAACGCACGATTTTTTTATCAATTTGACAAAATTTAAAATATATTTTTAGTATACTTCCTTAGAATCTCTTTAACAATAAATATAGGTTGAAACTTGTTACTTATCAATATTTCATTAATTTGACCATGTTTTAGCAATAACTTCAAAATCACAAAAATATACTAGCGCATGATTTTTTATCTATTTGACAAAATTTGAAATAAGTTTTAGTATGATTCCTTAGAGTTTCTATTACAACAAAAATGGGTTGATATCTGTTAATTATCATTATTGCATTAGTTTGGCCATGTTTTGGCAATAACTTCAAAATCACTAAAATATATGAATTAGTGAGCTATATCCCATGATTTTTTTGTCAATTTGACAACATTTGAAATAAGTTTTAGTATGCTTCCTTAGAGCCTCTTTAACTATAAAAAATGGATTGAAACCTGGTAATTATCACTATTTTTTTTGTTAAAGTGGTAATTATCACTATTGCTTTAGTTTGACCATGTTTTGGCAATAACTTCAAAATCACTAAAATATATGAAGTGGTGAGCTATAGCGCATGATTTTTTTGTCTATTTGACAAAATTTGAAATAAGTTGTAGTATGATTTCTTAGAGTCTCTATAACAATAAAATCAGTTGAAACGTGTTAATTATCATTATTGCATAAGTTTGACCATGTTTTGGAAAGTAACTTCANTTTTGGCAGTAACTTCAAATCACTAATATATATGAAGTAGTGAGCTATAGCAATAGTGATAGCTCACTACTTCGTTGATTCCACCGATTCCAACACAGATGGAATATGACGAATTTTATTTTCCAAATCATAAACACACAGATATTATTACAATGTAGCAGAAGAAACAACAACAACAACAACATGAAGTAATTCTTAATTGGCAGGAAAAGAAAAAGACACAAACTTTGGTTATAGTGGAATGGTCGTAGAAGCTTCCTCAATATATGTATTGTAGGATCTCACTCAAGACAGCATTGGTACAAGTAATACTTTTCCATGGTCTTACGACACTCTGTGCACTCGACCTCATTGGGTATAATCCCAGCAGTCTCAGGAAGCATGAACCTTGTGCAGTGGTGTGGTGGTTGACGCATCATTAGATGATCATAGAGTGCTTTCAGAAAACCATTTGTTGGAATGTTGACTTCCCATTCGTTAAACTCAGCCAAACCTCTCGAAAACAAGCTCCCTTTAGCTCGAACCATCAAGTCCGCAGATTTACTCACTAGTCCCCATCCATCTCCTTCTCCTCCATACCCTAACATTGCTACGATTTCTTGCAGAACAATGTCTTTTTCCTCTTCTTTATACCCTTCTCTCCCTTTGGTTCCGTGGGAGTGGGATTTCAGCATCCTTTGCTTTGACTCCCACATGCTCTCAATCCTCGTCCAGAAAAACCAGATCTGGAACAAGTCAGGCAACGTATGGCTAAGGTTGTCTTGTTTGATCATGTTGATTATCGGCTGGAGTCCATTCTTAGGGTTTCTTTTTCCAACATAAACCATCTCCAGTTGAATGTTTGCAGCTTTAGCTACATTACGCCACAGACTAGTGAAGTTTTTGATCCATTGCATGTCCTCTCCACCATACAGACATATGTATTTTCCATCAACAAGCTGATATTAAAACATTTAGAAACATCCTTAGTACGTAACTTGTAACACAAGAAACATTAGACTGTATAAATTCAATCAAGAAGACCTGGTTTAAGGAGTGAGGGTCAGTGCCATCAATCAAGAACTCAAGATTCCACTCTTGTTCACCCCATAGATCACGTTCCCTAGCGGTTGTGAACGGATACGCAAAGGATTGCCAGATCCAGACCATGGGGAATGCATTGGTGGACATAACTTGACCTTTAGGATCAAGTGCAACGAGTATAGGTCTGTTCTTGAATCCCCACCATTCTCTCAAAAACTTCACAGCAGCTCTCCTTAACCTTCGAGGCTCTCCAAGAACGTACCATCTCATGTTCAAATGAAGTGACTCGAACTTGACATCATCAGCCTCTGTCCAGAAATCTTGAACTGGAACCCATAGAATCTCGAATGATTGCTGCCATGCTTCTGTGTAGAGTGATTCCATAATATAGAGCTCTTTTTCAATGTTTTCTAGGTCTGATACAAGTAGCAGCACGTGCTTTTGGGTCAGCACGTTGATCCCAACCTGCTTAACGTTAAAAACAGATCAGACAAGAGACAAGAGACATAAAGGGCCTTCGAAAGAAAAGAACAAAGAGAATTTTTACGCGTCTCTTGGAAACACCAGCTCCATGGTAAAGGAAATCAATGGGTCTGAGAAGACGAATCAAAGGAGGTACAACGTCAATGTGAATGGTAGTAGTGAACGTCTGGATGAGTTCTTTGTACTCTTCTTCGACTATACCATCCTCTGTTACAAAGCAATCACGAGCTTCGAATCAGAGAAACAAAGACAAATTAGAGGTTTATATAACAAAGTCAATCTAACCTATGGTTAAGTGAATCTTCTTGAGTTGTTCTAACAGGTAAGCATTGAGCTTCCTAAGCCTTTCACTGTTCTCATGTATCTCCGAATATTCCATAAATGACATTACTTGACTGAAAAGCCAAACAAAAAAACATTAAAATGTGTTTTCTTGAAGAACAAGAAATCTTAGAAATGGGAAAGAAAGTTTACTTACTCCTGCTTGAAACCGCTGATGCCACTGATATGAGAAGCACAGATCAGAATGCTGCGAACAATCCAGTAAACCGCGGTAGGGACATGATCGGTAAAAGCAGATGTGATGTGGTTAGGTGGGAGTTGATAGATTTGGATGATGGTAGTGGTGAGATCAACCATGTCTTGCATCAAAACTCTGATCTTGTCGAGACGCTGGTGCAGAGCGTTCTGCTTAGAGAAGATGCTAGGGAGCTGTTTGATTAGAGCCAGAGACTTTGTAAGCTGATTTGTTGCGTAAGTCTCCGCGAGAAGAAGGAATACTCCGTACTTCACTGCCAAAGCGGCTAGGGCAAGGACTAGCTTAGCATCCCAACGGTATTTGGAGACCAGAGATAAAACAGAGAACGTCGTTGTATTGCGACTGTCTAAATGAAGCCCTGAAGTCATCAAACCGTGAGACTCACCTCCATGGAGACACTTGCATTCAATCTATTTATGTCAAAGACATTGATCGATCATACTTAGAAATGAATCAAATGCATGTAATAACAAGAAAGCTTCATATGAGCATGACCAAATATACCTCGCAAGAGATTTGATCGATGAGGTCTGCATAAGTTTCAAAGGAGGTATGATCAGCGTAGTCCTTGAACACGAGTGACGGCTGAAAAATGTTTAAATTTTCAAAAGATTATAAATTAATATCATGAAATAGGGATTAATTGCGGCGCAAGAAAGAAAACCTTAGGAGCAGAGGAATCAATGGATGGGACATGAGACTTGAAGATGTCATCAACAATGGAGAGAAGTGATTTGACATCAAAGAAGAGCATGTCTGGACTATGAGTCTTCAAGACTCTATCAGCCATCACTCTATCATCAGAGAGTGAAAACATGGGTCTACCATTTCTATGGAAAGCTTGTTTCTTTCCCGGTCCAAATCTTCCTCCCAGTGAATTGGGTCCCAATGATCTTGGAACCAAAGAATGTTGACTATTGGCATCGAGGAGATCCTGAGATGAATGAGGGTGATGTCCGGTCTTAGGGTCAAGCTTCTCGGTTTCATGATCCATCAACTTAGTAGGTTCCATAGCTTTTGGAACCTGGTGATGCTGGAGAGGGTTTGAATGTTCACCAAAAGGTTTATCTTCATGAGCTTTAGGAGCTAAAGAACGCCTCTCGGCTAACTTATCAACCAGCTGTTGCTCGGCAGATCTTGGGATTAGAGAGACTCTTTTGAGAGGATCGGCCGGTGGATCACCGAGGGGTTTAGTGTTCAGTTGAAAGCGTTGGGCCATATTGGTGGTGAGAAGGTGAGAAATATGTGAAGGAGATTATGTGTTGTGGTGAATGATAAGGTTAATATCCATTTGAGTGTATTTATAGATGGTAAAGGGTTCCAAACTCTAAAAGAGTGGTGGCAACTTTGAATCAACTTCTTTGCTTCACCTTTGGTTCAATGCTTGTTTTGTGTCTTTCCAATAATATGCTTTTACTTGCTTAGTTTCTTTATTTTAGGATAACATTATAATTGTTAATTTAAATTGTGTACATCGTACATGAAGTGGACTAAATAAAGAACCCTGTTATAATAGGAATTTTTTTTTGTGCACAACTTTTTCATTTCATACTAATTGGTTATATAAAAGCGAATACAAGAAGTTCCGCTACATCGGACATATTCAAATGGGCAAGCAAAATAGTCAAATGTAATCAAATTACTCAAGTTCGAAAAGCAATAGATAAATAATAAAAACAAAGGTTTATATGAAGTTGATGAAAAATCTTAGTGCGACTAAACACTTGACGACTTCCATTTAGTATTTTTATAGAAAATTCAAATCAAAATATATAATTAACACAACTCGTGAGACTCGTTGAAAAGGACAAGGCTACCTTGCTTGGATATTGTCCATTGTCCAAGAATCTACTAACAAACCGAATCACACACAAACATGCTATTCAAAACTATAATATTATTTTGTATATTTTCGTCACTGTGTAGTCTTTTCTTTCAGTAATATCTTTTGTATTACAGGTTCTTCCATTTTGATTGGTTGCTCAAAAGTCTAGATATTTTTTTACTTTCCTTTCAATACCTATTATAATTAATTGATTTTCAATAATTTAATAAACAATATCAGAATAAAAACATGCATATACATAAACAAAGTAGGTTTTATATACTCCTACTCATACAGAGGTTTGAAGTTCTTATAAGCAACCACAGCATTAAAAGGATCCGGCCTAGAAGCTAAACCGAGAAAACCCATAAACCAATTCAAAACCGGCATTGTAGCTCCTCCTCCTCCGTCTCCTAGACCGGGCTGTTGCCTGATGATCTCCGGCTGAGTAAAGCCATCAATAGATTGAAAGTAGTGAACCACCAGTTGCACACGACCATACTCTGTTCCATCTCTCCAAACTCTAATTGCTTTCTCATAAAACATCCGATTACTAAAACTCACAATCAACACTCCTCCAGGTTTTAACACCCTATACACTTCTTCAAACACCTGCATACGTAGCTAGCAAATTGAGATCCGGTGTAGGAACTTAGACATGAACTGAAATTGGTTTAGTTCTTACATACCTTCTCTGGTTGTTGTAGATATTGTATGCCGACAGAACATAAAACCGCATCGAAATACTTGTCTTCAAACTCGAACTTCTGATCCTCGTTAAGATCCTTGATAAAGAAGTAATCTAGTCTAGGGTTTCTGGCAAGCTCTTGTGCGTTAAGACCATGTCCCACTACTTTCTCGTACTTCACATCTTCTGGTAGATGACTAACCCATGAGCTCATCAAGTCTAATACAATCGAACCGGGTCTTAACCGGTTTCTGTATAGATCAGTTAAAGAGGCTATGAACCGGTCATCGACGTGGTTCACAAACCGTGGGTATGAATAGAATTCACGATCAGATTCGACATTTAGTTTGGTCCGACCTTCATTACTAAGTACTAAACGTTGGATCTTACCGGCCGAAGATGATGATGGTCGTGGATCGGCTTGGTTCGATATGTAACTGACTCTTGGTCGGACAATTCTCGGTTTCGATTGAATTTGAGATTTCTCTAGGTTGAATCGTAGAGAATCCATAAAGGTAGTTTATGTTTTCTTTTTCTTTTCGATAGGAACTTCACAGAAGCTAAGAATCGTTGGTAGAAAGTAACCAACTTTATTTATTTTTTTAAGAATCGAATGGATAATTTATGAGTGGTGGTGAATATTAGTTGTGAGCTCAAGTGCTAATGGGCCTGCAGTAATTTTAATCAGCCCAATTTACTTGAACCATTGAAAAAATAATTTCGATATAAACAAAACATTTACAATCTTTATATCGGATCCGATCCGATCAATCTAAAACAGCTGATAGTAGTACAACACCGTTTTAGATACGGGTTTGCTCTAACCGGTGATAAACCGGTCTGGTTCTAATAAACAAAAACAAGCTACATACAAACCCCAAAACAGACAACCAACCCCATAACAAAAACGTTACAAAATAACAGTCGCTTCCTACGCAAACAACCGAGTCTGAGACCACAGACTTCGTGCCGAGGCTTGCATTTGAGTCGTAGACCGATCCAGCTATGAAACCGTAGAAAAGCGATCCGATTGGAATGTTAGTGATGAGAATGTTCTGGTTAACACCAACACTGTTACGTCCAAAGAGGTCGGAAGTTATAGAAACCGCAGCTGCGAATACGAACCCTGAACTTAGCCCGATAAGTGCTGTAGCGGCTTGTAACAACACCGTCTGGTTAGTATCAGATGAACAAGCGAGGAGGAGGAAGGCCAAAGGTGTTGGAAGTAGGGAAATGGTGAACCATCCTGTTCTAGTCAAGTAGTGTAGTTTCTTGCGAGTGAAGTCAGGTGCTGAAGAGAGCAATCTACCCAAAAAAGAGAAGGCAGAGAAGACTGTAACTAAGGATTTAGCGTTTGCGCTGCTTTGTCTTAAAGACTGAGCGATCTGTCCTAAGTTGTTGCTGTAAACTAGACCAATCGTGCCGCCGCAGAAATAAGCTAAGTAGTATAGCCAAAACTCAGTCCTACGAACTAACATACCAAGAGAATGTTCATCTCCTAGTCTCACTTTATCAAATTCCTTCTCCTCCTGATTCATTAGGATCTTGGGGTCCTCTATGTTAACCATCGCATAGCCAGAGTTGTGACTGTTACGGTTGAGACAGGACTCGAGAGGACAAGGAACACAGAGTGGGGAAAGGAGAAGGATAATAGCTCCAAGGAAATGCCAATGAGGTGATGAAGCTAAGTAGGTACCAGAGGAAGGCAAGAGAAGGTAAAAACATGTGACTAAGGCTATGACATTGAAGACAATGAAGATTGGGGTCTGGTCATGGGTTCGGGTATTATTATCAGAGGAATCAGGGTCAGTGAGAACCGGCCATAGGGCTAAAACAGAGACAATCAAAGGGATTAGAGAGTTGAGAAGAAGGTATATATCAGAGGTTGATGATGATGATGATGAATTGCCACTAATAGCTGCATGAGCAAGCGTATACAAAGCAGCACTGATTCCATTGAAACTAACGACGAGAGACAATGCTAAAGAGTGGTTTGATTTGAAATGACGAACGCAGAGGATGAAGCATACGGTGTTGAACCAACAGATGCTTAATCCAGCTAAAGAGCAACAAACCAAAACCAGAGAGTAAGGCAAATCAATCACATCTGCGATTGATAACCATTGAACTCCGTAACCGACCAGACCCATTGTGGCCGCAGCGAATAAGACGACATAGATAGGGAAATAAGCAATAGCAAAACCAGAAGACCAACCTAAAGCTTTCCCTAAATCAGAAGCAACCGCCATGTAATTAAGACGTGATTGAGAAACCCCCATAGATAGTTTCATGTCGGAAGAGTAAGCGGAGAAATCGAAATTGGTCCCCGTGAAAGCTTGAATCCAAATTGCAGCCACCAACACCGTCCATCTCCGCCACGATTGGAAGATAGAGTTAGGTCGTGGAGGAGGCTGTTTCCACATGATTTGAGTAGTAATACTCCTCCTCTTTCTCCCCCCGCCGTCGTCGTCGTTATAGTTTTTGGCGGGTTTCATATCTTGTCTCATAATAGAGCTCATCATTTTTATATGCTGCTCTTTTTTAACCACCGGCTTAAATTTCTTTTTACTATTTTTAGAAATAAAAGATCCCAAAAAAAGAAGACTTTCCCAAGTTTCTTATGAAAATAATTATAGTCTAGAAGTGGCTATAATTGGTTAGAGGAGAAGGATCTATTTCAAGAGAGAAAATTTCGGACAACTTGAGTGAATTTTTTATTTAAAACACAGAGATAGATAATCAGACAATTTCTTTTGGTAAATAACAATGATGTCGGATGGTTATTCTAAGAAAACGGATAGAATCTGCGCAGATGTTTGTCAACAGGTGATCTTTTTGTCTATAGTTCAACAATTTGTTGATGTGAATTATAATTCTTGTTGTATTTTAACAGGATGGTTCTAATAGAGAAGACAAGACAATGTCAAGGGTTAGATGTGCTGTAAAAAGATATCTAATAATCACCACTCTAGTACCAATGACCATCTTCGCTATCTACTTCCAAGGCCAGAAGGTCTCATATTTCTTAAGACCTCTTTGGGAATCTCCTCCTAAACCATTTAATATCCTTCCACATTACTACCATCCCAACACTTCCATGGAAATGCTCTGCTCTCTTCACGGCTGGAAGATCCGTGAATCTCCAAGAAGAGTCTTTGATGCTGTCTTGTTTAGTAACGAAATCGATATGCTCACTATCCGTTGGAAGGAGTTAAGTCCTTACATTACACAGTTTGTGCTTCTTGAATCCAACTCAACTTTCACTGGACTGTCAAAGCCCTTGGCTTTTGCAGATAACCGCGACAAGCACTTCAAATTCGTTGAGCCAAGATTGTCATATGGGCATGTAGGAGGAAGATTCAAGCATGGTGAAAACCCTTTTGTGGAAGAATCTTTCCAAAGGCTTGCACTGGACAACCTCATCAAACTCGCAGGTATTAAAGAAGATGATCTACTGATAATGTCAGATGTCGATGAGATCCCAAGTGGTCATACCATAGATCTCCTTAGATGGTGTGATGATGTCCCACCGATTCTTCATCTTCAATTAAGAAACTACCTATACTCATATGAGTATTATGTCGATAGCAAAAGTTGGAGAGCTTCCATTCATCTCTACAAGCCTGGGAAAACTCGATACGCCCATTTCCGGCAAAGCAATACTCTTTTAGCTGATTCAGGCTGGCATTGCAGCTTCTGTTTCAGACACATCAAAGATTTTGTGTTCAAGATGAAAGCTTATAGCCACACTGACCGTGTTAGATTCTTACATTATCTGAACCCAAAACGGATCCAAGATATAATCTGCAAAGGAACTGATCTTTTTGATATGCTTCCTGAAGAACACACATTCAGAGAGATTATAGGGAAACTAGGCCCCATTCCACGATCTTACTCAGCTGTTCATCTCCCTGCATATCTGATCCAAAATGCTGATAGCTACAAGTACTTATTACCTGGAAACTGCAAACGAGAAACTCCCTGATAACAGTCTTGTATAGTCTTTAGGGCAATCACAAAACGACTTATCTCCTCTGTATATACAATTTCTTTTTGTAATTTTACGGATCTGATCAGAACAATTGGAAACAAAACTTTGATTATATCATGTGTTTGAAGTTGAAACAGAGATGATTCTATAAAATTAAGAGAGTTTTTACTCAAGGGGAAAAAAGATGATCTTATAGTGTGATCAATCGCTTCTTTGTAGCCTCTTTGATAGTGCCTCATAGTGTTTTATTTCCTGCATAACATCCAAAATGAGATTCAAACTCAACGGTAGATCATACTACTTAACTTTCTCAAACAGAGAGAAGAACATTACCTGTTTGCTAACAGAGTGTGAGACTAAAGACAACGCTTCTTCGAAATGAGACATCTTGATAGTATAATCACTTGAATCTGTAACATCACCTTCAGACAACGACTCAATGGACCTGAATTTCTCTTCAACTGCTTGGTGTATAGCTTTGTCCACCTTCCATTTTATAAAATTCAAAACCAATCATCAGAATCATACACATTCCATCAGAACATGAGTAGTCTCATGATTCCAACAAGAAACATTACCAGATTAGCAAGATCAGCTCCGCTGAAATCTTCACACTTCATCTTTGCAATGCCATCAAGATCAACACTAGGATCTATGGGTTTCTTCCTTGCAATAGCTTTTAGAATTGAAGCACGCTCATCCGCATTAGGCAGGGGTACATACACAAGATTCCCAAACCTACCCGGTCTCAAGAATGCAGAATCAATTACATCTGGCCTGTTTGTTGCCCCAATTACATATACATTATGTCTGTCTCCACCATCCAGCTCAACAAGAAACTGTACAACATCCAAATCCATTTGATCAATACCTAGGTGAGATATGCGGTTGCAGCATACAATATATTTGAAGAAAACCCATTGCTTATTACCTGGTTCAAAAGTCGTTCAACAATCCAAGCACCTTCTTTGCCACGACTTGTTGTCAATGCATCCACCTGAATTCAAAAAATTAGTCATGTATGAGAAATGAACCAGACATCTCTTAAACTACAAAGTTTGGAGACTCATTTTAAGATTACACGTTTTCATTTACCAAGATTGAGAATATTAAAAAATGTGAAACACAAACCTCATCAAAGAAAAGTATGCATGGTGAGCATGCCCGGGCGCGCTGAAACAATGTCCGAATAGCAAGCTCGCTCTCTCCAACATATTTATTTAGAATTTCAGCTCCCTGAAAGCCAACCATAGAAGATAGGAAAATCACATCATAATGGACCATTCATATGCAAAGAAACGTTTAAGAAAAATCTGGCATTGTAGTCAAACCTTGACGCATATGAAATTAGCTCCTGCCTCGCTTGCAACTGCCTTTGCAATCAACGTCTTCCCACAACCAGGTGGTCCATAGAGCAAAAATCCTGTCTCTAAAGTTGCCCCAAAAGCCTAAAAAGATCCAAAGAGACACTTTCAGGACGCAATGGAACAAGCACTGTAATCTTGACTACATAATGGTGGCAAGTGTTTTATCTCTACCTTATAAACCTCAGGATGTTTTATAGGTCTGACTATGTAGTTGTTGAGTTCACGCCGTAGATGGTCAAGTCCACCAACATCGTCCCATTTGACATTAGGCACGGTAGAGAATCCTTCTCTAGTTAAGGATCCCTGAACTAACTTCAATGCTTCCTGGTAGATCAAAAACAAAAAAAAAGAGTTACAAAACCAAAGAGCAAAACTTTGTAACCGTTGAAGTAGAACTCATATTCAACATACATCGAAATCAGACATTCTGACAAAGAGTTTTTCCAACTCTTCTTCTTGCCAGGGCTGCTTCATCCAATCTTTATCATCTTCTCCCTCAACGGACAATTGCAATTTTCTTGAATCCATGATCCTATTTATGCCTATAATGCCAGCCATGCTAGCAACACCATCCAAATCCGATCCAACAAAACCCGGTGTTAAACGAGCTACTCTTTTCAAGTCAAAGGAACCTTCAAGTCTAAGTTTTTGGACTACAACAGAGAGTATATCAGCCCTAGCATCTTCATCTGGAACAGTTAGAGCAATCTCACGATCAAATCGCCCACTTCTCCTCAAAGCAGGATCGAGTGCATCAGGTCTATTTGTAGCTCCAATAACGAGAACAAATCCATCAGTATCCTTTTTATTGCTAGGCCCATCCATACAAGTCAGTAATTGTGTCACTATCCGCCTCTCCATCTCTCTTTGCTGGTTTTCACGCTTTGATCCAATCGCATCAATCTCATCGATAAATATAATCGAGGGAGCAGTCCTATATGCTTTAGAGAAGAGCTCTCTAATATTCTCTTCTGAAGCACCTGAGAGAGTTTTCAGCAGCACAACAAAAATTAGCATATGATTATATTAGTACAACAATACTAAGATCAAATTGATAGATATGCAATTCAAATACCAGAAACACCAGAAACCACTTCTGTGGCCGAAATCTGATAAAAAGGAACACCAACTTCATTGGCTATGGCATTGGCTAACTTGGTCTTTCCACAGCCAGGTGGTCCATGGAATAGAATACCTTTTGGTGGCTTCGCTCCCACCATCTTATAAGGTGCTGGACTGAACATTGGGTATAGAATATTCCTCTCCAATTCATACAACACATTCTTTATCCCACCAAAATCTTTAAATGTAGGACCTTTATTACCCTCCACTTCCAAATTGCCATTACCAGTAGTTCCACTGACGGAAACAGAGACTTTAGCCTCCTTTCTCGACCCCATTGTAGCCATCTTGCTTCTACCTTTGTTGGTCACAGTCTCGATCTCCACATTCTTATCCAAAGGCGACACAATTGGTTTCTTAGAGGAGCTGTTCATCTTAGCATAGTTATCTCGTAGACTGTCATTGATCAAATCAAACCGTGGACTCAGCTTTTCACTGTAAATAGCGTCCTCAGAAGTCGACACATCTCCCCTGTCTTCCGACGAAGACGAAGATTGCTCTGCTCTATGCAGCTTGTCCTGTTTCTCATCATCCCGTCTCTGTTTCTTCCTCTTAGCAGCATTGTCATCGTTTTCATCTTCCTCTTCATGTTGAACACGTTTTTTGTTATCAAGGATTTTTCTGACGTTAAGAAGAAGCACTTGCCTTGTCAACCTTGCAAAATTACCGTATCTGGAACGAAGATCATCGACGATATCCTCTGCTGTAGTTAAATCCTTTGAGCACGTATCCATAATAACTTGGCTCAGATATTTGCGATTGATTCCTCCGCCCATTCCTCCACCTCCGCCGCCTCGACCTCTCCTCACCATTGTACTTGTAGATTATTAGTTTGAGTGGGTGTTAATGGTGAAAGTCTGAATCTTTTATTTTTGAAGGCTGCCGAATAGCTTGACTCGAAGAGAACCCTAATTTGCTAATGAAGAGAGAGGAAATTTTGTATGGGCCTTTGGGTAATAATGATATTTTAATTTTAATGATATTTTGATACATAATTATCAGCAAAACCTTCTCGTCTCCGCTTTTGTGCTTCTTCGATCTCATACGAAACTGAAACTATTTCCTAGATTCTTTAATCAACAATCAAGCAACATGATCGAGTCACCAATCCAAGTAGATATTCTTCTGCATCGATTACTGTTTTGATTTCTATATATTTCATATTTAGGATGAAATTTTGCTTCTACCAATTCCTAAAAGTAGGATTCTTTCTAGCTTTTTGTTTGGTAAATTTGGCATACTATCTTAGATTTATTTAAAAGACTTTATGATAGTTGATTTGTCTTCTCTCATTCTCTTCTTCTTTTAAATGGGACCAAGAATCAAATGCGTGTCTTAATTTTCTTTTCTTTTGTTCCAAATTATCTATTCATACATCGTGGCTTCAGACCTGATGAAGTGGAGCCGAGTATATCTTCAGTTTTCTTGAGCGTTTGTGTTTAAGCTTCTTTAGAAATTTGTGCCAGCCCATGGTAAATCGATTATTGTTTTCTACTTTTTCCAAAAGCCTATCTAATTGGATTTATCAGTTTGGCTAAGAAATTGTTTTTTATGCAGCTTTTTTCTTATCATCCATTTATCAATATATATTTGAAATTTGTTGATTTTGTTTCGGATGGAATCAATCTGGTTGTATCTTAAAGGGTGATATATATTAGCAGTGGATATAAGAAGTAGTTGATGATACATACAATGAGGATGATCTTGCTCTATTTCGCAATCAAGGGTCTGGTTTAAAATATACAAGCAATACAAGTTAATAGGAAAAATCGCATAAAAAACCCNACATTTGATCTTATATAAATAATCTAATCATTTTAAAAAAAAAAATCGTTTAGTATGGCCCAATTTAATTTAACTGCATAAAAAATAACTAATATAATATGACACTAATATAATATGACACTGATTCTTTTTTTTTGTAACTACAATTCAAATCCAAATAATAACCTGAACCAAATAAAACATCCATATTGTATCATGTTTTGTTTTGGGTATTGTTGTTTTTTTTTTTTTTTAACGTCAAAGCAGAGAAGTTTCATACAAACTAAAATAGAAAACAGAGTAAAGATAGAGAACAGAGTAAAGACACTTATTCTAACACAGAGAGATCCAATCTTAACACATCATTAAGCCAGGTTGGAGCATAGCGACTGATGTATGATTGGATCCGACCGTCTTTTACGACACTAAGGGCAAGAGTGGAAGCACTTCTGTTCGCCTCTGCTGGTGTGAAAACACAAGAGGCTTCTTCAAAGAAAGCAAAAGCAGTAGAGATTTCATCTAGGTATCCTTGATAACGAGGCCAGGCTTCAGGATTAGTTAAAGCAGTGACTAAGTCCTTACTTTCAATGGCAAATATAACTTTCCTCCTACCTAGAAACCTTAACGCAGTGGCCGCCCAAAGTAGACTTGTGATCGAACAAAGAAGAGGATTAGATGAAGAATCAGGTGCACTACGGCCATGGAAGAGGACTTCTCCTTTGTCGTCACGTAAGATCCAAGAAGCACCAAAGTAATGTAATCTCCTATCCCAAGATGAACCAACATTGCAAAGAAGAAACTCAGTAGGTGGTGGTGTCCATCGTCTTGATGATGAATTTGGAATGTCTGCATATGGAGAAGAATTATGCTTACTTTTAGCTTCAAACCAAGCAAAACAATCTGTTCTTGCTCTAAGAAGAATCTGTTCAGCATCAAATGGTGTCGCATTGAATTTCTTTTCATTCCTCCCTTTCCATATATTCCACACTATCCAAGGCCAAGGTAATCTTGTAAAAGATGAGAAACTAAAGTCCTTTGAGAACAATAAGAGTTCTTGAATATTAGCATATATAGATGTCGAGAAGAACATAGAATCTCTAGATAATATCCCTGTCATGTGCCAGACTTGCTTCGCTTTTACACAATCAAAAAGGATATGGTTGATAGTTTCTATTTCCAGTCCACACATAGCACAAGCTAAATTCACTTGAATTGTCCTCGACCTCAATCGATCAGCTACCGCTATAGCGCCATTTAAACACTTCCAAAGAAAATGCTTAATTTTTGGTATAGTCTTCACTTTCCAAATTGCTGTCTTAAGATCATTCAAGGATGGTTTATCATAAATCTGGGAATTACCAAATAACTCTTGTGTCTGCATTGCACATACATATCCACTTTGCACCGTATATCCTCCATGCTTTGTGAAACTCCATATATCTTTGTCCTCTCTATTGATTGCTGGTTTGATACTCATAATTGCTTCTTTATCCTCACGTGAAAACAGATGTTCTAGCAAGGTCAAATTCCAATTACCGGTACGAGGACAAAACAGGTCAGAAACACGCAGAGAAACATTCATCGTAAGATTTAGATTAAAGGGAGCTCGCGGTGGTTGAAGAGGCAGCCATCGTTCAGTCCACACGAACGTCTTCTTACCATTACCAATACTTCTGAATAAACCACTTCTGAGGAGATCACGGCCATATAAAATACTCCTCCACGCGTAAGACGGACGTCTCCCTTTACCGCACTCAAGAAAGGAAGAATTTGGGTAATATCGATCTTTATATACCTGTGACAAAAGGCTATCAGGTCTGTCCAGCAATCGCCAAGCTTGTTTAGCTAATAAACTTTGGTTGAATCTCTCAACATCTTTAAAACCCAAGCCACCCTCTGTTTTTGGTTTACAAAGTTTATCCCAAGCTACCCAATAGATTGGTCTCTTATCCTTCTTTGTATTCCACCAAAAGTCCATCATCGCACTTGTTAACTTCTTAATCATCAGTTTCGGTAATTGGAAGCAAGACATTGCGTACACCGGTAAAGCCATTGCTATCGATTTTAACAGAATTTCCTTTCCTCCCTGAGAAAGGTGTTTCGCATACCATCCATTGAGCCTACTCTATAATTTATCTGTGATGTAAGCAAGAAGCTTTGCCTTTGATCCACTAAAGCATTCTGGTAGCCCCAAATACGAGCCAACTCCTCCCTCCTTATGTATTCCCATTCTATCTTTAACTTGTTGCTTGACATTTGCAGAAACTTTGTCACCAAACATGATTGAGGATTTCTGAAAATTAATCATTTGTCCCGAAGCATCACCATATTCCTTTAGACAAGACAGTATTTCCTCACAATTTCCGAGATTGGCTTCACACATAAATAAGCTATCATCTGCAAAGAGTAAGTGATGTAGAGATGGGCCTTGCTCGGTTAACTTGATTCCTCCGATTCTGTTTTCTCTTTCCGAATGGTTTAGCCGATGTACCAGAAATTCTGCACATAAAATAAAGAGCAAAGGTGATAGTGGATCACCTTGCCGAAGTCCACGTTCTGGTTGGATAAAGCCGTGTTCTTGACCGTTAAGGATAACAGTATATGTCACCGTAGATACACACTTCATTATCCATGAGATCCATCTACTATCAAAACCCAAAACTTTGAGAATCTTCTCTAGAAATTTCCATTCCACTCGGTCATATGCTTTCGACATATCCGTCTTAATAGCCATATGAGTTTCCCGACACAAAGAATTAGTTCTCAGACCATGTATCATCTCATGAGCTAGGAGAATATTATCTGTGATCGAACGTTTTGATACAAAAGCCCCTTGTGTTATTGAGATTATACTTGGGAGTATTGTTCTCAGACGATTACACAAGATCTTTGAAATGATTTTGTATGGAACCGAGCACAAACTGATTGGTCTTAATTCCGTCATCTTCTTCGGTGTTGCTACCTTAGGAATAAGAACAATTTGTGTAAAATTCCACTCTTGTGGGAGATGACCAGTTTCGAAGAAAACGTTAATCTCCTTTAAGAGCTGAATTTTAACGATATCCCAATGTTTTTGATAGAAAAGGCTTGTCATGCCATCTGCTCCCGGAGACTTACTTGGATCAATCTCAAACACAGCTCGGTAAACTTCTTGTTCTGTTACCTTATTAGTAAGCCGACGATTCATTGTCGTTGTAACTCGCGGCTGGAAAATAGAGAAGATCTCCTCGTTTAGTTGCAGGTTAGTTGATGTGAATAGATGTCGAAAATAATCAGCTGCTATACTTCCTTTAGATCCTTCTTCAAAGTATTCGTGACCATCATCATCACACAACATCTGTATTTTGTTTCTAGATCTTTGATTTCGGACACTTGCATGAAAGAAACGGGAATTAAGATCTCCATCTCTCAACCATCGTTCTCGGCTTCGTTGCTTCCAAAACTGTTCTTCGGATTTATAAGCTTCATACAGCTTCGTTTTCAGGTTGTATATGACGGTAGAATTAGGAAAAACCTTAGACGATTCTTTATCAATGTCTGCTCTTAACTGTTCAATCCGAGTGGTTGCATTCTGAGGGTTGATCCTTTTCCACTTTGACAAACCCTTTCTACAATTTGCAACACGTTGGAACAGACTGTTGTTTTCACCATCATCTCTCCAGCAAGAGCTAATAATCTCTTTCGTTTGGGTGAATTCTAAGCATCTTCGATCGAACTTGAATCTACCTCGAAATATATAATTTTCGTGAGAAAATTTCAGCAACAAAGGTCTGTGATCTGATTCGATTCGGTCGAAGAATTGTACATGACTTCGTGGGAATTGGTTTAGCCATCCATTATTACCAAAGCTTCTATCTAACCGGCATTGAGTCCATATATTGTTTCGATAACCAGCCCATGTAAAAGAGTTACCAGAGCTAGTTATCTCAACGAGTGAACATATACGTATCGTATCTCGGAATTGTAAGAAAGAGCTATCAGGTCGTAATGGGCCACCAAGTTTCTCATTATTACCCAATAAGTCGTTAAAGTCACCTATTGCGAGCCAAGGTTGCGATCTGACAACACCTATTGTACGCAGCCTTTCCCATGAATCATTACGTAAACTAGTCATTGGTTCTCCATAAATAAACGTAATGAAGAATTCCAAACTTCCCATCTTAATTTTCGTATCAATGTAACGCTTATCAGCGAAGAGAATCGTTACATCATACACATTCTTCCAAAATAATGCCAATCCTCCACTCAATCCAATTGGATCAACTGTAACAAGATTATCGTAACCTAGCCCTCCTTTCAAATTTTCTAAAACTTCAGCTGAATTTTTGGTTTCTTGGAGAAACAAGAAATCTGGAAAATGCACCCGGCGCAAATTCCTTAATTGCCGAACTGTCGGGTCGTTCCCCAAACCCTGACAGTTCCAGCTCAGAATACTCATTGGAATGTAGGCGGTGTGAGCGAATTCTCCTGCTCACTTACCGCCTTTGGAGGGTTTGAAGGCATCAACTCCATAGATGAAGCTGTCTTCTTAGATGGAGACTCATCCACATTAGAAATATCTCCAGCTCTCTTCCTTTTTGGTGTTCTTAACACCTCTTCTTCAATGATCACTAACTTCGGGTTTTGAGTATTAGTTATGTGATCATCCATTTCTTCATCTTGTGACTGGTTCTGGAACATAATAGCTTCTTTCTTGGCTTTACGAATCCATTTATTAGGCCTATTTCTTCTTGCTTTACCGTGGGCTGAAGTTCCGGTAAAAACCGTAGAACTACCCAACGAGGTAAAGTTAAAAGAAGAGTGCTGTTGGGACCTTGAGCTATGTTCTGTAACTGGTTCTCTAGAAACAATTACTCCACTTGATAAGATCTTCGAGAAAAAGTCAGGAACTGGTCCGGAATAACCGAAGACTAGTCCCTTGCCTTTGTTAAGATCTGTTGTTATTTTAGGAGAATCCCATTGGCTTTTCTCTTCAGCCTTTTCGAAGTATGATTGTAAGCGTGATAATCTCGCCTGACGTTCATCCGGATCAGTGACTGAAGCATATTGAGTCAAGTAGTTTTTATCTTCTGGTGATAAATAAGATGGAAGCTTGAAAGAGTCATTGGCTGGCTTGATTACAAGGGACGATGAACCAGAAGCATGAGATGGGTAATGATTATGATTTGAATGCTCTTGTCTTGCCTCTTGATTCTGTTGAGGAGTTACGGATGTTTGATGTGGTGATTTCAGAGGACAAGATGAGTGATCATGAGTAAGTCGCAAGCAAGATAAACACCTTCTTCTGAATTTTTCATATTCAAAGTATACTTGAACTGATCTACCACAAGGTAATGAGACCTCTCTTGCTTTGAAGGCAGGTCTTCTAACATCAAATTTCAATAGCATTCTAATATAATCCGTTGCCACAGATTCCTCAGGATTATATGCTACTTCTTCTACTTTACCTACAGCATTACCAACTCTTTTCATAGAATCTGGTGTGAATACCTCTGCTGGTAGATTCTTTAATCTAATCCAAGTCATCAAGTAGCAAAGGTAATCTGGTGGTGGATCCGGTCTCCATCTGTCCAAAGTTATCATCCACTCATCAAACGACCATGGACCATTCATCAACACCATGTTTAGATCCGATTCATGTTTGAATATAAATTGGAAGGTGGCTTTAGATAAAGCAATCCCCCTAACTCTGCCTGAGACTCGCCAGATTTGAGGTAGTTTTTCAATACAACGTGTCATGTTTTGTTTATCAGGATTCAGAAGTCGACCTATAAGGCTAGTTTTTATGTTCTGAACGGAGCTAAAAGCGGCCGCACTAGGAAGCTTAATCGGAGCTTCATCTTCAATCGACAAGGTGTTTAAAGCTTTTTCCAACTGTTCCTCCATTATAATCAGAATATTAAGCTATCCTTGAAGGATTAACCAAAAAGAGGTCACAGGAGATTGAGAGTCGTAGAACTATGTCTGAGAAAACGATGAACCAGTTTCCGATCAGAGTGAGACTGGTTTCGCCGGAGAAGAATATTCAGAACAATCCTAACAGCCAAGGAATAAAATCCCCAGAAAATAGCTCATCTCGTTGAGAGAGAAAAAATCTCTAAATAAATACTTATAAAGTTGTTTTCCTCTTAAAGTTAAAAAGTGTAATTCGTGTGAAGACGGGTATTGTTGTTTATCAACTAGAAATTTGTGAAATAAACGGAAATTCAAAATGGATAATATCCAATCGGATTTATAACCATATATTTTTAATAACTTATTTGATATTATAAATTATATTCAATCTAATTTTCCGTAGGAAACTCTTATAAGTAGTCTAAAATTATTTAGAAAATTATAATAATAGCCATTTTTTGTTAAAGCAATGTTGAAGATGTGTAATGTATTTACAAAATTTATAAAGAAACTGTTGGGGATTAAGGATCCGTTTACGATNTTGTTTGTGTTTTGGGATGATTTACAACACTCCACGAAGCTCCTTATTTATAAATGAATTCATGTGTGTGAATCCGAGATGTGAACGCGTAAATTACGGCTACGGCTTGGACGGCGTACTATTCAAATAACG
>OVAV01000330.1:0-20064 GCA_900406375.1 Iberis amara | reverse complement strand
TAAAATAAGAATAATATATTAATATATATAATAAAATATATATAATATATTACATTAAATATATTGATAAATATACAAATAATTACATATATATATATATAATTAACATTTATTATCATACAATTAACATAATATTATTATGAATTATAGATAAAATATCACAATATCATAACATTAACAATAATAATATAATATAATATATAATTATTATGTAATATTATAACAAATAAATAATAACAAATCATAATAATATAATAATACGGAATTTGAGATTATCATTTAATACAAATACTAATATATATATATATAATATTAGTATATAATAAATCTTATACCCGATAACTACAATTTTAATAAGAGTGTATAACAATTTAACTTCATACAAATATTTTACATCGAGTTAAGTTATAATATCAAACATAACGTCTAAATATTCATCTTTGTATATTTTTAAATTTTTTAAATTATTTTCTATATTAAAATCGGATATAATATATATAAATCAAACTCAAAGATTATGAAAGAGTTCTCATTAATTGATCGTATAATTAAAAAAAAATTCAATAATAAAAAATATATATATAAAATATTTTCTTACTCGACGTGAAATTTTTTCACCAAAAAATGATATCTACAAAGATACAAAACAAAATAATATTTAAAACGAATAAAATAAAACGAATAAAAATAAAACGAAATAATAATAATTATAAAAGAAACCTATTTCAAAATATAGATTATATAAAAATAAAATCAATTAAAAAATCTCAAAAATAAGATAAAAAATAAAAAATCTTACCTAATTACTTAACGTGAATTCTAATCCTTATTGTTTGGATACCATAGATATAATATCAGAAATTTGATATCCTAAAAGATATAAAAAAAAAATATATAGAACGAAAATAATAATAATTATAAAAATATAATTAAAAATATCAAAAATAAACAAAATAAATTCAACAAAATCCCAAAAACTAAATATATAAGATAGAAAATCTTAAATTATTACTTGAACTCAATTATATTCCTTATTGTTTGGATTCCCTATATATATTAATTTTTTTCACCTCAAAATGATATTTAAAATTGGTATTTTTGTTTTGTAAAAGGTATTCAAAAATTAATTTAAAGTTAGATAATGCTTAAAAACGTAATTCGCAAATACACAAATTTTGCACAATAAAAAACATGTGAGAAAACCTTAATTCGCAAACGCCCAAATTTTGCACGGAACAGAAAACTGTGAGAAAACTCTAATTCGCATATGCACAAAATTTGCACGACATTGAATATTGTGAAAAAACCATAATTCGCATATGCACAAAATTTGCACGAAACAGAAAACTGCGTGAAAACCCTAATTCTTATATGCACAAAATTTGCAAGAAACAAAAATCTGCGAGAAAATCCTAATTCGCATATGCACAAGATTTGCACGAAAGAGAAAATTGTGAAAAAATCCTAATTCGCATATGTATAATATTTGAACGAAACAAAAAACTGTTAAAAATCTTAATTTGTATATGCACAAAATTTGCACGAAACAGAAAATTGCGAGAAAATCCTCGCATATGTACAAAACTTGCATAGAACAAAAAAATGCGAGAAAATCCTAGCATTCATATGCACAAATTTTGTACAAAAATTTAAAAAGAATAATACTTTGCAAAAAAAATTAATTGTTTTAAGAAGTCCCGAAATCGGTACATGATATTACTTTATGTGAAAATTTAGATATTAATCACCTTAAAAATAAAGAGATTCGTTTGAATATAAGTTGACAAGAGAAGATCGAGGCATCCACGTTCTGGAGACAAAATTGCATATAAATTTTAATGGAAACCCTACAAATAGTAAATATAAATTAATAATAATCATAAATAAATAAATAAATATAAAAACGTTTTAGAAGACTTAATTGATTGTATTGATGGAATTACCAAACGATAAGCACCGATTATAAGAACGTATTAGTTCGCAGTCGTGATGTTAACGAAGTAATATAGTCATAATAACTTACAATCAAAATCTATAAGAATTTAATAACATGAACAAACATAAACAAATATTAATAAAAAAAAACAAAAAGAATAAACGAAAAATAAATATTAGATTAAGATGTTTACACCTAAAAACAAAAACATCAAAAGTCTTCTCCATCATAGATCAAAATAATCATAAACTAAATAATTTTAATTACAATGCTAAAACAGATCGGAATTAAGACCTCTAACGATCGATTGACAGAATCACATTCTCGTTTATTTTTTGCATTGGAACTTAAATTGTTGTCTTCTAAGAATATTTCGACCATAATTATGGCGAAAATATATCAATAAAAACGAAAAATAAGAACAAAAACAATTACAAAAAAAACGAAACCTACACAATTTGAGAGAAGAGGTGGATGAGTTTAGAATGTAAAGAAACCTCTATTTATAGGCTTTAAAAAAAGAATATTCAGGAGAATATGCGATAATAAATGAAATTATCTTCACGTAAAGATTTATAGTTAGTATCATGATTATATTGTATATATTATATTATTCGGTTTTTTAATTTACTAAAAATTAATTTTAATATCTTAATATACTATATAATGGCACAAACGTAAATAGTTCAATTTCAGTAAACCCAAAAGGGTAATTTCAAGTGCTAATATTGAACGTAGGCAAAATCACTCTGTATTTAGTATATATGATCTCTACCCTTTAATTCTTTGTACAAATTATCCATTTATATTCAATTAATCAAATCATAAAAACTTACTTAAAAAAACACATATTTTTCTATTTATAACAGATTAAAAAAAATTTAAATAATAAATAGTGATTAATTAGTAATCAATATAACCTTGAACCCAAAATATAAATTATAAACCCTAAATTCAAAATATAAATTCTAAACCCTAAAAGCTAAATATAAACCTTAAACACAAAAGTATAAACCCTAAACCCCAAAATATAACCCTAAATCTCAAAATATAAATCCTAAACACCAAAATATAAACCATAAACCCAAAATATAAATTCTAAACCCAAATTATAAACCCTAAACCCCTAAAATATAAACCCTAACCTCTAAAATATAAACTCTAAACTCCTAAATATAAACCCAAAACCTAAAAATTAACCCCTAAGCCTCAAAATCTAAACCCTAAAACCCAAAATATAAATTCTAGACCCCAAAATATACCAACTACCAAACAATAGTCTGACTACCCATAACGTAGGTGGACAAAAGACAGTTGTCACACGTGAGTATATTGTTCATCGAGTAGGGGCATATATGAATATATTGTATGATGAGAGAGAGAGAAAAAACCTACTTGTAGCTGCTAGATTCTTAATTATAGGGTATATTTTGGTTATCTACTACAGTTCCCCTTATTTTTTTTCATTCATCTTTTTGTCGGCTTACTTTTACGTATTTACACTTCTTCTTGTTACTTATAATTTTTATTCTCTATCTTCTTAACAATAATACGGAAGCGAAGCAACAGAAAATGAGGAAATATCCTAAAATAAATAAACACAAGCAAGATCTAAAAAACTATTAAAAAAATTAGATAGCTCTCTCTCTCCGGCTGTTCATTTTCTTTCTACCATTTTCCGCCGCCGGCGTCTGATTCCTTTGCCGATGTCGCGCGGCGGTTTCCGTTCAAGTTTTCTCTCGTTTTTTCATCTTCCAGTTTCTAGTAGTCGCCTCATCCCGAGATCTCTCTGTTGCTCGAACCCCTTCACCTGTTCGTTGGCTCCGCCACCTCCCCTTCGCCGGACTCGACTGCTTCCTACTATTCGGATCAAGGTCACTTGGAACCTGCATGCATTTCACTTTGATTTTCTTTTCCAGGTTCTACCTTTCAAACCACATCCATCATCGTCGATGGATGTGGTTCCGAAGGAGCTCTCGCGATCGGCTTTGGTTGAGACGTCGCGGTCCCACTTGCATGCGTCGCTGCATGTGGCGATTTGTGCGAAAAGCGAACTGCTCTAGCTAGATCTCCGGTGAGGCATGGTGCTCTGGCAGCGGTGGGTTTCTCGGCATAGGTCTCGGATTAGCCCTACGTCTTCATTGACAGGCCAGACTTTGGGCCACTTAAAAATATTGGGCTTTGTATCTTATCTTTTATTTTCCTTTATGTATTTTTATTTTGTTAACAATGTTAGTTTATTAGGTCTTAGAGGATCCCTTTCTGGGAATAGGTTTCCTATGATGTGTTCCCGTGTTGGTTGTCAACCGATGTCGGCACCATCTTTTTGTATAGATGGTTTGTCCTCCGTTTCAACGTTCCAATTGTTGGAACTAGGCCCCCTAGACTAGTTTTAGTCTCTTCATCCATTGATGAGTTCAATTTTCTCTTGTGGGATTGTAATTTCCTGTCAAGGGATCGGTACCCGTTTGTGGGTATCCTTTAATCTAATACACTATCTTATTGACAAAATAATAATAATAATAACTAATTCAAACTAAGGTTGGGACGAACGAAAGACCAAAAAAGCTAAAAGACTAAATAATCCGGCCACTCCAAATTTCGAGAGATTAAACTAAGTGAAGGTAATAAGGATATTATCTAAGAATATACGTTTTACCTAGATTTATGCAATTTTCCTTATAATCTATAGTTTTTCTCTTTTTTTCTAATTTATCTAGGTTTAGATAAACAAGTTGTATAAATAATTGATCTCTTATGCATTAATAAACAAGTTGGTTTTGAGAATAAGAATTGTAAATGGTATCAGAGCCAAGTTCTTAAGACCTAAAAATCTTTCTTTTTTCTCCAAAAATTCTCTTTTTTTTGTTGCTTCTTAGAAGACGAAATCTTCTCTTCATAACAAGAAAACATGCTCTTCTTCCTTTACAAAATTGTGTCATGTGTTTCTAGTTAAAGCATGGAGAAATCCTCAACAACAAAACAATCTATAGCCAACAAAGGTCATGAAAACGTCATCATCTCACTTTACACCCTCACCGCATCAGATAATCTGGGTTCTATAATTACTTCAGTTCAGTTGAACGGAGATAATTACAATGAATGGTCTTTTGAGATGTTGAACGCATTACAAGCAAAAAGAAAGCTAGGATTTGTCAATGGAACGTTGAAGAAACAAACAAAAGACGATCCAGATTATGAGAACTGGTTAACTGTCAATTCTATGATAGTAGGATGGCTTAGAGCATCCGTCAAAACCTAAGGTCAAGTCGACTATAACTTACATAATCGAAGCACATCAGCAGTGGCTTGATCTTAAGAAACGTTTTTCAGTTGGTAACAAATTCCATATTCATCAATTGAAAATGCAGTTGGCAAGTTGTCGACAAGAAGGTCTCTCGGTAATGGAGTATTTTGGTAAATTATCTTCCTCGTGGGAAAAATTACAGGCGTACGAACTAGTGGTTTCATGTACATGTGGTGCTTCAACAGAATTTGTTTGACAAAGAGAGCAATAAAAGACTCATCAATTCATAATGGGTCTTAATAAAGTATGGTTCGGGAGTTTGTGCTCTCATATTATTTCCTTATATCATTTACCGGATATTGGAGAAGTTTATTCAAAGGTTATTATGGAAGAATAGAGGATTGAAGCTTCTCGGGAAAAAGAACAATAATAGAACGTGGTTGGGTTCGTCTCGCGTTAAGAGACAAACATCTCATCTTAATGCCGAGACCAAAGTGCAGCAGATGTAGGCGGATCAAGCTCAATATTGCGGTTGCGTCAAACATGCTTTCTTTGCGGCAAAACAGGTCACAAGAAGCGTGACTGCTGGCAGCTAGTAGGTTTTCCTGAGTGATTACAAGAGCGCTTGGAACATGGTCGTGGACAGCAGTCCGGATGTGAGAGAGGTGGTCGAAGCACATGACGGGGACGAGGAACAACCGCAACACATGTGGCTCACGCTACTAGCTCCAATAATTCTGTTTTTTGAGTTCAACCCTGACCAGTGGAAAACTTTGAGACAATTGGTTCAAGAAAAGATGAGTACGAACATTTCTCACAAGTTGTCTGGTAAGGGTATATTAGGTGATATTATTTTTGACTCTGGTGCATCTCACCATATGACTGGAGATCTCAGTTTTTTTCTTGTGTTAGGACAATTGCTCCTCGGTTCGTCGGCTTCGCAGACGGGAATAAAACCAATGTCATTGGAGTTGGAGAATTTTGGGACTGTCACGTTCACAAATGTCCTTTATGTGCCATCTTTTAATTGCACTTTGTTATCTCTGTCTAAGTTTCTTAAGCAACTAAAGTGTTATGCCAGTTTTATTGACACAATTTCTGCTTTGCTGGACCGTTTTTCGAAAACTCTGATTGANGTCTATGTCTTGCAAAGTTTGGTCACGGCAAGAGTTTATTCAGAAGTTAATGGTCTTACTCTCGATTCTCTAGCATCAGCGTTTGGGACATCCGTCATTTAAAGTTTTTTCATATTTACCTGGTTTTTCTAGTGTTATAAATCAATTAGCTCGTGTCCTTGTAACGTTTGTTTTCAAGCAAACTCGTGAAATTTTCTTATGATAGTTCAAATAAATCAAAGGAATTATTTTCTTTAATTCATGTTTATGTCTGGGGTCTTTATCATGTTCTGTCGTCCAATGGTGCTTTATTTTTTTTTTGACAATTGTAGACGATTTTTCTAGGGCAGTGTGGATATTCTTGTTGCAAGAAAAATCAGAAGTCAAACGAGTTCTTGTCAACTACGACATATATGCTCATCGCCAGTTTGGAAATTAGTCAAGACAGTGCGCAGCGACAATGACATTGAATTCACTTGCTTGTTGTCATACTTTCGTGACAATGGTATTATTCATCAGACGTCTTCTGTTTCAACACCTCAACAAAACAGACGAGTTGAGCGCAAACACAGACATATCTTGAATGTTGCCCTGCATTTCTGGGGTGATGCAGTTTTGACAACTACGTATTTGATTAATCGAACACCATCATCCATTCATCATGGGAAGTCTTTGTATGAAGTGTTGTTCGGTAAAGCTCCATCATACTCAAATCTACGAGTTTTGGCTCTTTGTGTTATGCTCATCGACAAGCTCGAGACAAGGACAAATTTGGATCTCAGAGTTGTCATTGTGTGTTCCTAGTTTATCGATTCGGTAAGAAAGGGTGGAAAGTCCTAGATCTTGCTTCCGACTCTATGTTTGTCTAAAGAGATATGGTATTCAGTGAAGATTAATTTCCTTTGGCTTCATCATCTCCTCCAAATTTTCAAGCACTAGCCAGTTCGTCTCTGTCTTCTCATGACGCTTCCGCCGACTAATCCTATGTTCCAAGTCATGATTCATTCGATACTATCTTAGACAGGGGGAGCTCGCACTTGGACCTGGTCTCTCCTGAGTCTTTCGAGCACGCAGACCCTACTCTAAATTCTTTGGTCAAGCTAGCCACGACTTCACCTTTGATCGAGGTTTTTTCTCAATCCTCTGAGAATTATTCGCTATCACTTACACCAAAGACGACGTTGAACTTCAGTCTTGTTCTACATTGATGATCTCATCATATGTGGTAGCAACGCCTCTAAAATCTCAAGCTTTAAGTCTTTCTTGTGAGATTCATATGAAAGATCTGGGGAAGTTGAAATATTTTTTGGGCCTCAAGGTTAGTCGCGGTCCGTCCAGCATGCGATGGAAATTGTCGCCGAATGCCGGTTGCTTGGCTCCAAACATGTGGCTACACCTATTGAACAGAAGCACAATCTTACAAAAGATGGCGGTCCGACTTAGACAATCCAACACCTTATTGTCGATTGGTTGGACGTCTCATATATCTACTCAATACTCGGCCTAACTTAAGCTACTCTATTTACCTTTTGTCTCATTTTATGCAGTCTCCTAAGGTTTCACATTAGGAAGCTTCTCTTCGCGTGGTTCTGTATATCAAAGACGCAATTGGCCAAGGTATTACGCTTACCTTTTCTCGTGATCTTTCTTTGACGGTTTATTGCGATTCAGATGAGACTTCTTGTCGTCCCACCCGTCTTTCCTTGAGCGCCTTATTCGTTACGCTTGGTGACTCACCTATTAGTTGGAAAACTAAGAACCAAAACACTGTTTCTCACTCTTTTTTCTGAAGCCGAATATCGTTCTATGGCCATTGCCGTGCGAATAATAAAGTGGATTCGAAAGTTTCTTGTTGACGTGGGTGTCTCGGTTGTGGACCTTGCCACCTTATTTTGCGATGGTAAAGCAGCAATGCATATTGCAGCGAATCCATTGTTTCAAGAATGCACCAAACACATTGAGTCTGACTGTAATGCGGTAAGAGATGCGGTTCAAGAAGACATGATGGTTACGAAGTATGTTCACACTACTACTCAACTCGTCGACCTTTTCACCAAGTGTTTACCGAGGGATCACTTTCATTATCTATTGTTCAAGTTAGGCATTCAAGATTTTCAAGNGGTGGGGGGGGGGGGGGGTAAGTATTAAGGATATTATCCAAAAATGTACGTTTTACATTTTAGCTAGATTTATGCAATGTTCCTTATTATCTATAGTTTTATCTTTTCCTAACTTAGCTAGGTTTAGCTAAACAACTTGTATAAATAGTTGATCTCTTACGCATTAATAAAAAGTTGGTTTTGAGAATAAAAATTCTGCAGAAGGGGACACCCTAGGTCTACCAGTGACTGTCAAATCCTCCTGATGTGCTTCTAGATACTATCACTCGAGGGAACTTGAACAAACTCCACCGAAAACTAAAAAACCGAGCAACAATGACTAGGACCTTAACTAGAACTGGAAATGGCAGGGATGATAAGGATCATCAAGGAACTCCTAATAGAGCAACTAGCAAAAGCACAAACCCCGAATCGGTCTTATTTGTAGGAGAAGGGAGCGACTTGCTCTCAACCGGAAAACACCACATCACATATAGGGGTGGGCATTCCAATTTCGGATCTTTTGGATATGACTATATAAGATCCAAATAGGAACTGAGTAGATTTCAGTTATGTTCGGGTCAATTTTATATGGGTTTTGGCCGGGTTTTTTTTATTCTTTTTTAACCAAAACCCGATATGAAACTGAGAATTTTTATTGGTACGGGTTATTCTGGTAATTTTCATTTTCGATCTTGTATTTTTTTTACGGTTTAAATTTTTTGGGTAATATTGATAATTCGGGTAATATGGGTCCAAAATCCAACTAAACTCCGAAATACCCAAACCAAAACCCGAAATATGCAACCAAAAACCCAAATTACCCATAAAATAGTTAAATATATAAATACATTCTTGTTTCCATGTAACCATTCGAGTTTCTGTTTAGGTTCGGTTCGGTTCTGGTATCCATATTAATAAATTATAAAATCCATTCGGGTTATTCGAAAATATGGTTAAGTTTTGGTTTTGGGTTTTTTGGTTCAGTTCCTGTTTAGGTTTCGGGTAAAATTCTCAGCCCTAACCACATAGGTGAAAAGAAAGACCGAAGCCGGAGAAAGCAGACAACAACCAACACGGAGCAGAGCAGAAACTATAAACCACTTACACCACACCAAAGCCCATATACGAACAAGCCGCCAAGGAAATGAACAAAATTTACAATTAGATATAAGAGGAACAACTAAGCCACCAAAAATACAACTAAGAATAACTAGGTTGAAATTGTTAGAAATTTCTACATAGTTGTACTTAAGATGTTAGTTATTCTACTTTCTACATATTTGTAAAATTTTGAAGCTATTTAAACCCTAGTTTTAGTGAAAATTTTTTTATTTAACCTATTGAAATATATTAAAATTCATTAAGCAATATCAAAATATATTTACAAATATATAATTTGTATCATTTTGGTAATTCATGTGCTTAACATTTTTTTAATACATTTTGCATTAACATTAGCAATTTGATACAATGTAATCTTCATGTAATGAAGTCAAAATACATTTTGGAATATATACATGAGAAGTAAACATTAATGAAGCTTGTTGTTGCGATTTAGCCAATTGATGAGCTACTTTATTCGATTCTCTGATAATCCACTGAAGTTTTATGGCTTCAAATCTTGAACTCCAAAATAGAAAATCCCGCTTCCATTTCTCCAAACAGAATCTTCGTTTTTGTCCTTTAAAAACTTCTACAAGTGTTTGACAATCGGCTTCAAAGATTACTTTAGTGTATCCCAAAGCCCACACATTCTGAATAGCCACTATTAATGCCTGAGCTTTAGCATCGATCGCACTTTGCACTCTCTTACCTATACTGTGTCCAGATCGACAGTAAAATCCACTGTGATCTCAAAAGACCCACCCCGCAGAAGCATTTGTGGTTGAATTTGTGAAAGCCGCATCAAAGTTACATTTAATCCACAGGTCCTCTGGTCTTTTCCAACTGGAATAAATGTGTTGTCGTCGTGATCGTTGCTGTATTACATTGGATCGTAGCCATCCCTCTGCTTCTTTTGTCGCATTTTGCAACACCTGCATCCATGATATTTGCTGGTTTTGAAAAACTAGCTTATTGCGCCTCTTCTAAATATGCCAAAGTAACCAAAATGGTAATCTTCCAGTACCTTGGTTTTCTTGATTGTGCAACTGGTACGTGAAAATAATAGATAATAATGAAGGAGGGTCCTCATCTGCATTTCTGAAATCAAAATTGGGAATAAATGTTTCCCAAATTCTTGATATGGCTGGGCACTTAAAGAATAAATGTTCCAGCGTTTCAAGCATTGCACATTCTTTACACAAAAGAGAAGGAATCAAGTGCCTGCGGTATAATTCCTGTCTTGTAGCTAAAATGTTCTGACTTGCTCTCCAAAGAAAATGTTTAACTTTTGGCATGATGTTAAGTTGCCAGATCTTTCTATATAACTCATTATTGATTGATGAAGGGACAACAGTCTCGTCTCTGTTTGAATAAGATGTTTTGCAACCCAATACCCTGATTTAACTGAGTAGTGACCATATGAATTATAGCCCCATACCCTCTCTAACATTTGGAACTCTGGGAAGCTTCAACTGTAATATGATTTCCACATCATACGGATCTATCCATTCCTCTATTCGGTCTTTATTCTAGTTTTTATAGCAATCAATGATTGAACTAACCTTAGTTGATGAATCAAAAGAGTTGAGTCGTGGTCGTGGTGGACGACGAGGTTTTGTAGGGAGCCACTTATCTGTCTAGAGATTAATACTTTGACCATTACCAATTATGTAACAGCTTCCACTTTCAATAACGTTTCTGCCCAGTAACATAGATCTCCACCCATAGGAAGGTTGCGATCCTAACGATGTAGAGTATATGGTAGTATGCGGGAAATATCGTCCCTTAAGCACTTGAGACAGTAAATTGTGTGGATAATGTTGAATTCACCAGATTTGTTTTGCCAAGAGAGCATGATTGAACATTTCGATATCTTTGAAGCCTAATCCACCTTCTCGTTTTGGTATTGTTAAACGCTCCCAAGCCATCCGATGAATTGCTTTTGTTAGATCTCCATCATTATTCTTAGACCACCAGTATTTAGCCATTAGCTTCTTAATATTTGCAACAATTCCTTTTGGAATTTTAAAGCAGCTCATAGAGTATAACGACAATGCAAATGCAATAGCTTTCAAAAATATCTCTCGTCCACTTAACGAAAGGAACTTCTTTGACCAGCCATTTTTTTTTGTTGTATCTCTCCAATATAAACCGAAACAATTGTATCTTTTTTGCTCCAAAAACCTCTAGAAGACCAAGATACTTGCTAGTACCTCTATCATTAAAGACATTGAGAAGATTACGGATGCGGGTTCTTTGAGCTTGTGGGATCCGTGAGCCAAAGGTGATACAGGATTTAGAATAGTTAATAACTTGACCAGAAGCAGTCTCATATTGGTTGAAGATGTTCTTCAAAGCTATTGCAGATTGAACGTTGGCATTACAGAAAAATAACAAATCATCAGCAAAGAGTAGATGAGATATTAAAGGCCCTGTATTGCTGATCTTCATTCCTCTAAGTCGCTTCTCTATTGTTTCCCAATTAACCATTTGGCTAAGAACTTCAGAACATAGTATGTACAAATACGGTGATATGGGATCACCTTGACGCAATCCCCGTTCTGGTTGTATGAAACCACTAGGAACTCCGTTAATTAGCGTTGAGAAAGTCACACTTCAAACACATGTCATAATCTATTGGACCCAGTGACTTGAGAATCCCATCCGTAGCATGGTTTCTTGGAGGAAATCTCACTCAAGATGGTCATACGCCTTAGAAATGTCCGTTTTTACAGCCAAGAAACCCTTCGATATTCGTCTTCTAACTTTCAATGAGTGCAGTATTTCATGAGAAATAAGGACATTGTCTGTAATTAGAAGTGTAGGGATGAACACTGCTTGTATTTCCGATCAGATAATTCAAGTGTTTTTTCAATATGTTGACCAAAAACTTAGATATGATCTTGTAGCTTACATTGCACAAAGTAATTGGTCAAAAATCAGACATGGTGTTTGGTTCCTCTAGCTTTGGAATCAAACAAATGTTAGTGTGATTGAGATTTGAGTCTAAAGCACCAGCTTAAAAAAAAAACAGATCACTTCAAAAAAACAGATCACTTCTCTGTAAACCATTAAAAACATGAGTATAGTTGGTGTTGATATCAGTTGTACTTCGAAAAAGCTCTTTAAAATAATCCGAAGCAATCTCAGAAATGACATTATGATTAGTTTGTCTAATTCCATATGTATCATTGAGAGCATAGATCTTGTTCCTTGCTTTATGTTGTTGGGTGGTATGCAAGAAAATTCGTGTATTTCGATCGCCACTCTTAAGCCATTGGTTTCTGCTTTTGATCCTCTAGAATTCCTCCTCTCGACAATATGCCAAATTAAGTTGGGTGCGAAGAGAGTGAATATCCACATTAGCACCACTTAAGATTGCAGAGTTCAATTTTTTCTTGTAATAGGTAATATGTTCTCGAGCATTAAGTCAATCTTGTTTGTACCATATGAAAAGTTTTTTGCGACACAAGGCTAAACGTGCAGCCAAGTTCTGGATTGTAAGCTGATCACCATCCCAACCATGTTTAACAACATCCTGAAACTCTGAGTTATCATGAAATCAGTCATCATACTTGAANGGGGGGGGGGGGGGTATCTGATAAAAACTTAGTGAACACTGGTCTGTGATCCGATACACCTACTTCCATAAACTCTGAATATGATGCTGGGAATTGAGTTAGCTATGAATTGTTGACTAAAGTTCGATCTAAGCAACATATGATATCCAGATCATATCTTTTACCCACCTAGGAAAATCTATCACCTTTAGCATAGAGATCACGAAAATCACAAATATGGTACATGTGTCTAAAAGCTTGAAAAGATCTTTCTGATCGACCTCTACCCTCGATTTTCTCAGAATTATCTAGTAATTCATTAAAATCCCCAATGCATATCCATGCTCTTGATCTAGACATTTCTATGGTCTCTAATGTATCCCAAAAAACTTGTCGATATTCAGGTTGTGGACGGCCATAAATACACGATAAATAGAAATGAGATCATTCATATTGACAGAAATATTGATTACACTGGGACTGCTACTAAGTACATACACTGAAATAGATGAGTTCCACATAACAACTATTCCACCACTAAGTCCTATAGGCGATACAATATTGCAAGAATTGAAACCTAATTAAGACACTTTACTCCTATATAACCATTATGTTGCTTTGTTTCCATTAAGAAAATGAAATTTGGGAGTGACTTCCTAGTTAGCTCCTTAAGATGTTGAACCGCTATGTCATTTTCTAAACCCCTGCAGTTCCAAGCAAGTGTCTTCATTGATCTAGTGGTGGTATTGGGTCCATCGCGCCTCGGCACACATCATCTGAATTAAGGTCAGATTGTCCCATTCCATCTTGGTCAGTTACTGCAGTTACTGAACTTGGTCCAACCTCGTCATCGTGCTTCCTCTTTCTTTTAGGGAGACCAGTTGACAATGGCTTGATTGGAAAAGTAGTGGAGTCTTCTGGTTCCTCAATCATAGCAGTCTGTTCATCTTCATCATCCACAGTCTTTGCAATGTTAGTGATTTGACGAATAAGAATACCTCTGTGCTCATTAGGCTGGACAAAACCATTAGCTTCAAGGTTAAGATCATCATAACTGTCATATGGCGGTCCATCAATATCACCATTTGGAACCAAACAGGTTCTTGTATCATGTGTTAATAGGCCACAGACTTCGCAAAATCCCCTATGACGTTCATACTTGAAGTACAACATAGTGTTTACTCCGGGGTAGAATTGAAAGTTTCTGTGAAAGCGCATAAGGTATTCTACATGCCAGTTAATTCGCACCCGTATGTACTCCATTCGGGTTTCAAACTCAGAATTGTACTCTACTTCAAGGACATAACCTAGGGCTTGAGCAATGTGTTCAACAACAAAACGATTAAGGTGTTGAATTGGGATTCCTCAGATTTGGATCCAGAACGGGATGTGATTGAGTTCCATTGAATCTCTTGGCATCCAGCATTGCAGCATAAGCATTCGATCAAAGAATGCCCAAGATCCTCACCTCAAGACTAATTCAAATGCTTCTGCCGAAAAGAAAACAAATTAGAATCGAGTCCTTCAATGCGACGTCCACGAACCAAACCAACTTAGCCCCAACTCCGGGGAAGATTGACAAGTATCGATCGAATACTCTGTTTCCTTGGCATTAGAGGTCGACCAATTATGTTGTGTTGATTTTCAAAAATCGTCTGACTTACAACCGCCATGGGAAGAACAACCGGTGGGTCATTCATACCCAAATCAATGTTTTGAATAGCATTATGAATATTGTCTGCCATAATTGATGTAGAGAAGGAGACGGGGTATCGTTAAAATCATCAGAGAGGAAGATGTTAAATACCACTTGAAAGATCGTGGGTTACATCTAAAAACCGTCAATTTCAGTTTACAAATGAGGAGAAACTGCCTAAAGAGATTACATCAAAGTAGGGTACTTACTCCGACATCAGTCATCAAAATCCACCGGCCATGATGCCGAAGATCTCGGTAAAAATCGTACGAAAATTTATCAATATTAATCGCTTGTAAAATCGCCAAAATCGCCATTCGGTGAGAACTTTAAGCATATAAGTTTTGTGCAAATGCCTTTCATGTGCTTAATATTATAAAAAATTCTTACTAGTATAATGTTGTTGATGCAAAACTTGAGTTGGACATTACTTTTAGTTAAACAATTTTTAATTAAACTTTTTTTGTTTTGCATTTGTTGAAATAGGTAAGTAAAGTAATTCAGTTAACAAATTTTCATATAGAAATATGCTTAAAATTACATAAGATATTTCATTTATGTAATTCATTTGCTTAGTTTATAAGTGAACCTTAAAATATAAGGTCGATAATGTAGGCATGTTCTTTTACATGTCGCTAGCGACATCGACAACGACCAGTGACACATTCTGTTGTTCGTTTTGCAGTCGCTGCGACTGCGACAACAATCAACGATAGCGTCTAGCGACACCTTCTGTTGTTCGTTTCGCAGTTGCTGTGACAGCGACAACCTGTCGCTGGGACCTGTCGTTGTGTTGTTTGTTTGGCTTTCGTTGCGACTAGTCCTGGGTATTCGGATTTCGGTTCGGTTTAAACGGTTTTTGATATTGTTGGGTTGGGACCTATAAAAACATTTAGGTATTTAATCTAAATCGGATCAGTTCGGTTTGAGAAGATTCGGGTTTGGTTTGGTTTTGAGAAGTTTATTAAAACCCGTTTTGTATCGGAAAAACCTAAAAACCCGAAAAATTCCAGAAAACCGAAGTTAAACATGTTTCTGCGTTTTTGGCGGGAAAAAAGTTTATGCATTCTTGGTGAAAAAATCCATGTTGTGTATAACTGGTTGTTATGTTGTTCGCTTGATTGTTGCGTTTTTATTTTAATGTTTGAAATTATTTTTTTTTTTTACGTTTTTACTATTTTAATTTTTAGAATTTACCTTATTTTACTGATTTAGTTATTCAAGATTTATTTTAACTATTTTTAATTGATTTTAATTTTATAAATTTATTTATATTTTCTGAAATTTATTTTAATTTATTATGATTTTTTATTTAATTTAATAATTTATTTTAATTTATTATATTTTTATATAATTTAATAATTTATTTTATTTTATTATGATTTTTATTTAATTTAATAATTTATTTAAATTTATTATGATTTTTTATTTAATTTAATAATTTATTTTAATTTATTATGATTTTTTATTTAATTTAATATTTTATTTTATTTTTTAAATAGGTGTCGCTGCAACTAGTCATTGTTCGTTTGGCTGTCGCAGCGATTGGTCGCAGCGGCAGCGATCGAAAATTGCAGTCGCTGTCGCTGGTCGCTGTCGTTAGTCGCATCGACCGACAAACGAACAACAACCTGTAGCTGGTTTTAGTTGCTGGTCACTGTCGCTGGTCGCAGTGAAAAGCAAACGAACAAAAATCTGTCGATGTCGCCAGTCGCTGTCGCTAGCGAGCGACAGGCGAACGAACATGCCCGTAAAAGTTATGGTTAACTAATTTAAAAAAAATTTATGACGTAATTATAATGTAACTTTGATGAGGTCATATAATTTTAAAACCTTAGTATTTTTTTTTTTTAAATGGATTTTCAAGTAGTTACCATATAATTATTCTATTTGTACNTCCTATATATATATATATATATATATATATATATATATATATATGTAATTGTATAAATCCATAAGTAATTGTGCTTGATCTACATAGTCAATACATATGACTTTGTCTATTTTCCATTATCTTTTGAAAAAGAATAAAAGACATCACTAGTATAGATTAGTTTTCCCGATTATACTAGTTATTCTGTTCTAATTAGATGCTTCAGATACCAATTGTATCAGACAGAGAATAGCATGAAAATCATCGATAGTGTATTTTTATTTCAAGTACCATATGTATCGAACGATAATTGTATAGAAATTTTTTGAAACTTTGGATAAAATAATAATACCAATTTCATCTCGTAATTTCAACTAAATAATTTGAAATTTAATCATGAAATTTTGATTCTCAAATTTTAAACTTATATTAAATGATTTTTAGCAGTGTTTTGAAACCCGACCCGGACCCGCGGTTGAACAGGTAAAACCAGTGATCCGGCAAAAAATTCGGTTCGAGTTTGTCTTAAAAACCACCTCTTTTAAAACCGGCAAACCCCAGTAAAAAACCATGGTTAAACCGCGACTCGAGTCAACCGAAATGATCAGATCAATATAATAAATAAAGTTTTGCAACTCTAATTTATCAAATTAATATTTTATTTGTATATAAATACTATTTTGGTATAAATATAATTGAATAGCAAATACTATGATTTGTGAATTTATAGATATTAATGATGATTTTACTATGCCACATGAAGAAGACGAAGAAATTTGACAAATTGTAAAAGAATGAACGAAGATTGATTAAAGTGATGTTTTATTTCTTTTGGCATTAGTTATTTTGTATTATACTATATTTTTATACTAATACTCTAAATTTTGAATTACTAGTTTCCATTTATTGTTAGACATTTTCATCATGTTTTTATTATTAATTTAATTTTTATATTAAAATTGTTAGAAATTACAAGAAGCTTTATTTTATTTTTTGTAAAAATATTTATATAAAATATATACCTTAACATATATAAATAATAAAAATACTTATTAAACTATTGACCCACGGTTGACCCGCGGTTGACCCAGAGACTCGGTGACCTGGAAGGTCATCCGTGTTGATCTTTGGGTCGGTTTTTCAAAACATTGATTTTTAGAGTAAATTTTGAATATTCAATACCATATTTGATCTTGGAAACCAGCAATTAGAAAATCTAATATATATTATTCAATTCTAGAAAAATTCATTTTTGGACCTAAAATTTTAAATAAATTTTTTGAACACATTCACAATAATATTTAACATTTAAAAATATATTTGAAATTTTTGTTGAAGAGTTTCGATTTGGGTAGGAGAAAAAAAAATCAGACCTAAAATTTATAGTTTTCATTTTTTTTTAATTAACTTATATAAAAACCGCAAAAGGAAATTAACATATTATTCAAAGCGAAAGAGAGAATATAAAAGAAGAATTTTGTAAAAATACTTCTATATGAGCTTGAATTTTGAAAAATAGACTGTTTTTAATTTATTTTGAAATCTACACTTTCTTCTAATCAACATTACTAAAGTATCCTCAACTTTTTAAAATGATAAGATATTAATTATTAGTATTAAATTGTTAAGCCGTTGCATTTTTTACAACTTGTTCATGATTGCATTGATGCATTCAATTAATTAATGTATGAGTTTGTTCTTTGTTGCATTGTTCTAGTTGTCTCATATTCCTGTCAATTTAATTACCTTCCTTAATAATATTCTTGTGATTTCATTCGGTGAAACAGTTGAACGAAGCACTGGTACTGAATCTTATCCTCTGATGAAAAATTTTGATCGTTATGATAAAAGTGTGCCACTTGAAACAAATTTTGTAATTTGCATATGGAGTTCATACATCTGTTCAAACACTAGCATCTACAACCATTCGTGGAGTCATTCATTCGATTCTCGGTGGCCAACCTCTTCTGCTTATACTAGGAGTTGCAGAGCCAACTGTATTTATGTACACATTCATGTTTAACTTTGCTAAAGGAAGACCTGAATTAGAACGTAATTTGTTCTTAGCTTTGTCTGGATGGTAAAGTACTAAAGTCTCATCTAGTTTTAATGTTAATCTTTGTATAATATCAAAAAATAAAACGTTAATCTAGTTAAATTATCTGCAGAACTTGTGTTTGGACTTCATTAATTCTCTTTACTTTAGCTATTTGTGGAGCTTGTTCAATAACCAACAGATTCACTAGAGTAGCTAGAGAATTGTTTGGTCTTCTTATACCTATGCTTTTCATGTAAGAGCTATCAAAGTAAGATTTCGATACCAAAGAACATGGCGTCCGATACAGTGAACCAAGTTTTAGTTTGTTTGATTTTGGTCAAATAAGTGAGCTGAGACAGACATATTTAAAATTTTATTGGGCTCTTCTTAGAATCGTTAATATACATTTGAAAATCCTCTCAAGCCCAAAAATCGAGGTAAGCCCTTCGTCTTCTCCAGGCGCCCGCGGCGACGGCTTCGGTCGTTGCCGCTCCGCCTTCCATTCTCCTCGGTCTTCTCTCTTCTTCTGGTGTTGTGTTTGCTTGCTGTTCTCGTTGTTTCTCGTTGTGAGATCTTTAGCTTTAGCCTTCGCCCGACGAACGGTCGTAAGGGAACCACCGTGCTCTCCCCAAGCTCGCCGTGTGCTTAAGATGGCCTTTCATTCGCCATTTCTTGATGTCCCGGGCTCGTCTTCCGAAGATCTATTTTACCTTCTCCCCCTCAATCGCTCTGTTGATGCTACTTTGTTGAAGTCTTCCTCGCTAGATATGGACGCTGGGTCTGATCCGGTTGTAGATCCTCCAACAAAGGTCCTTACAAGTCTTCCAGATTCGATCTTCAAGTCCTATAGTCTTTTTAGATCTGGTCGGTTTATGTTCAAGGAGCGGTGGGTGTTGGTCTCACCACCGAACGATAGATGCGTTCGGTTTCCTCTGGGACGACCCAAAGTATATTTCACTGTCTCTGTTACTGTGCTCCGAACACTTAAGTTGCAAATGCTACTTGCAGGTCAAGAGTTCTTTATGTCAAGCTTTATAGTTGATGAAATAGGTTGGCTCCTTCCTTTATCTTTGAATATTCAGTTTAATCGATGCATGCGGTATAATGTTATTGATTTGCTGTGTTGTGTCGAAGATGAGGAGTGGGTTAGCGTATTCTATTTTACTACACTAGTGGTGTTTTGCCGTGATTACGTTACATTACCTTATGCTTTGGATCTGTTATTGATAATTCTTATTATCATTTTGGAGTGTCCACTTATGTTGGTATTCACAGTATTGTTTTCAAGTTTGGTGGCAGATGGAAGACCAATATTGATATGGATTGTCATAATTTCTTTAGACAATTACCAGAAGCTTAAATTGCTTAATGATGTTTTTCCCATGGTATG
>OVAV01000329.1:0-16631 GCA_900406375.1 Iberis amara | reverse complement strand
AAAAAAATAAAATGATATTCTAACCAGTAGTTTCCATTCAGTAAGAAAATTTAAAAAATATTACATACAAAATCAACGTTTTTTTAACACTAATGATAACGTAAGAATATCTAAAATCACCAAAAAACTACCAAAAAGAATATCTTATAGGGTAAACATATGCTACATCAATCCTATTTTCTGCAATTCCATAACATTGTATCATTATTATTTAATTTACTTCATCTTTCTCAATCTTTACAAAATCTTTAAAGATACAATTTTGGGAATTTTTTTGAGAATGCCATAAAAGATGAACAAGGTAAACAAAAATGCCAAAAGGACAAGACTTTTCATCTAATACCATAACCGACTGGTATTTTGGTACATGGCGATTGACGATCGTGCCCCTCATCTGATTTAGGAGCGTGCCACTCGACCCAACGGAGCAACTTTTGGCACCAAAAAACATGTTCCTAGCTTTCAGACAAGATGCGACTGCCATTTATTAGTAATTAATGGGATTAATTAGTGTAATCAATGGTTAATAGAAGGCACATACATAGTTAAGATAGCAATGATAATATCTGGTGCATTCATCGTCGCAGACAACTTGACGAAGCTCATTAACAAATATTTCTTGGAAGTTAAGAGCATTAACTCATGAACCAATAAATTTTTATTTTTATGTTGTGATCGGACTGCATGAATTATGAGCCCAATGTCGTCGTAGACGACTTATAATGATCGAAATACAATTTAATGTTTGTTATGGACTAGATTGAAAGATGTTCAATGGTACTGATATTGTTGCAGGTTTTAGAATGCAATGGACGAAACGTGTTGATCATTGTGGGAGAATGAGAATGCTTGGAATCTGGCATGTGGTATTTCTGTGTATCGAGAAATATATATGAAAAGTGTATGGTGTTGAGTGTGGGGGAAAACTTTATGAGTTTTAAGACTAAAGTGGACAGTGCACTCGGGTCGAAGGCCACCGAAGACATACTAAGGTTAAGTTTCTGGAATGCAAGATCTAAAATAGTTTTCACANCCCCCCCCCCCCCCTCCCCCATCAGTGTGGAATCAGAAGAGAGCTTGGACATGTTTAGGAGGACAAGAATAATAAATAATGGAGTAAATATGTTTATGTCTCTAAGGACCCAAGACAATACGAGTGCGTTTAAAATGGCAGATATATCATCTGCAGATAATATTGACAGTTCATATGAATACCATGCAGAAGGTGACAATTTATATGAAGACCATGACTTCTTAAGACAAGTAAGTCGTATAGAGAACATGTACAGAATGTCCACGGTTGGAGTATACCACAATAGTAGTGGACGAGATGACACAGTGTTGGGTTTGGGTAGACAATCTAATAAGAAACAAAAAATATCTGATAAGGTGGCAGTGAAATGAATATGTAGACGAGGAAACACATATTGGATATTCTGGGGAAAATATTAGTGAAGAGGGGTCCCCCAGTTACGACTTTGATTTTATGACATATTTGATTGCCACAAAATATCCAACATAATGGGCTCCCTACTCATCTAGACAAATGTATGAAGGAGAAACTTCTTTGGCTGGTGGTGGACATGTTGAGCTGATTAGGACGTTTGAGTCATTTGCCAAACATAACATGGGGTTGGAGGATAGGGGTGCATCACATGATAATGAATATTTATGTTTAATTATTGTTGGGGAGGGAGATAATGAAGGACCAAACGACAGTAGTATGTTTAGGAGAGGAGGACAACGTGTGAGTGGACATAATGTAACGGTGGAAATGATATGGTTGATGGTAAAGAACATGGCGTAGTGTGTGAAAAAGATGGACAAGAAGTAAGTGGTCAAACATCTGTGAGAAGATGCCTATTATTTGATGGACAAGATGAGCGTGTAACGTGTGGAATCGAAGGACAAGAACTATTGAGTGTGGTGGACATGATGTTGTGGTTTTGAATAAAAGACATAATACGATTTATGTTGTCAAAAAGGTTGGTGGACAGATAGCTGTGGACACCTTGCATAAACATCCATTGGGTGGACAAGACGTCACTGGAGGAGAACAAATGATCGGACATGTCGGTGGGGAAAGCGAAGATGTGCATGATCTTCATATGTCATTTATGTCCACCAAAAAACCTTCAAAGGGTGGGGGACATGAGCTTGTGGTCTTTAAATAAAATGATAATGTGGTGGCTGTTGGACAAGAAGTTAATGGACAAACATGTCTGAGAATATGCTTGTTATTTGATGGACAAAAAAGGGTATAACGTGTAGAACCTAAGGACCAGAACTAGTAGTGTGTGTTAGACAGGTTGTTGAACTTTTTAATGAAGGACATAATACGAATTATGCTGGACAAAAGGTTAGTGGACAAATAACTGTGGAGTCCTCAGATGAACATCCATTGGGTGGACAGGACATCTATGAAGGACAACAAATGATGGGACAGTATGGTGGAGAAGGTGAAGATGTGACTACCATTGATACTACATTTATGTCCACTGAAAATCCTCTATTATGTTGGGTTAGTGTTTAAAAATAAAGTCAAATTGCATAAGCTATTTCTTTTTATTCAGTGAAGGGATTGTTCAGTTTCAAGGTGAGAAGTGATTGTGCTCTGCGAGGACAAAAAATGCGATTGGAGGATATATGTGACGAGACACCACGATTCTGAGAACATGGAAATAAGAACAACAAATCTTAAACACACATGTGATGTCGAATACTGATCTTGATACAGTAAGAAGGTGACAGCGGAAATCCTAGGTGAGTTACTGAAGTCAAAATATGCTCATGGACCAAGAGGACCTAGAGCTTGCGAAGTACCTAAATTAGTGTTATCAAAGCTGAATGTCGCTATATCATATATGAAATCTTGGAAAACAAAAGAGATTGCAATGAGAAAAGAAAGAGGGAATGATGAAGATAGTTACCAGTTCCTGTCCACGTATCTACATTTGCTAAAGACAATAAATCCAGGGATAATTATAGCAGTAAAAACTGTGAAATCAGCAAGTGGGAATACATTGTTCAAGTACCTATTTTTTGCTCTTGGGGCATCATTAGCAGGTTTTAAGAATCTACGAAAAGTTGTTGTCATCGATGGGACACATACGAAAGAGAGATATCAAAGATGTCTGGTTGCAGCCAGTGGATAAGATGGCAACTATCTAATTTTCCCCTTAGCTTTTGGCGTAATAGATGGTGAGAACACCGCTGAGTGGACGTGGTTTCTTACCCAATTGTCTCGAATGGTGAGAAGACGTCTTGTGCGTCTGGTTTGAAGTTGTCTTCTTCGAGCCAGTACTTTGTGACAAAGAATGTGACTCTTTCACACGATCAATCATGCCAGACTGACGCAACTCGCTAAATACCTTGTCCATCATTTCATCCATCATCGACTTCTTCATTTTCTTAAGGAACTTCTTCATGTCCGCATCACGAGCAGTATTCAAGGCTTCCATATACTCGTATACTGCTTGTAAGTCGATGGAATCAGACTCTTGTCCACCACTTTATACGTTGATTTTTTCATGTCCACGAGATTCTTTAGATTTATCCTTCGGTTTATAGGTTTTACCCTTAAGCTTCTTCTCCACAAATATCAAAGGCCACTTCCCACTTCCACCTAACCATATGTACTTCGTAAATTTGAAGTTCTGCCCAATTATAATTTCTATGTATTCAACAGACTTATCTACCACTTCGTCGTTCCAATGATTGACATTATCATCCAAAATGTGCTCGCTGTCCTCCAGGAAGGGCTCACATTCAGCTGCATTGAAAAAAAGACAACCTGGTTAGTTCCAACACAGTCTACCATTTGGACAAAATCGCAAAACTTTGTAGTCTTTATTCACTTACATTGTCCATCATCTCAACCTCCATTATTTTTGAATTGTAAAACAGTTTTAAAGCTGATAAACTTTGAACAACTTCATTGATGAATGTATTCTGGCCCTCAGGATCAGGTAGGAACCTCTCAAGCTCAAGAATTACTTTGAAGAAAAACAATTGGAAAGCAAGTGTGAATCTATGTGTTGTTGTATTGGACTGATTGAATTTGTCCTCCAAATCCTTGAGTTTTTTGCACCTATCACTAACTTAGCCATTCTCAGAGTCAGGTTGAATGACTCTTGTCCCCATGGATAAGCCTCGAATGACTCAAGGTCCTTCACCATCTCTACAATCGGTGATGAAGCACGCACAAGTTGTTTGCTGCATAGAAGGACTCCTTCCACAATAACAATTAAAGTTAACCTTCTGCGACGCCACGATGGCACCATGTCCCACTGTGGTAGAAGACAATCACTCTTCAACATGTCCACTATCTCTTTAATTGTGATGTTATTGTCCTCGCCTAGAAATAGAACACTCCAATATGGTTTTCTAGGGTCAACAGGGTTTTGTAATCTATTAATCTCTTGCGGATAAGGATATTTTCCACATGGGAGACCAGTTACTATCCCAAATTCACGAAGAGAGAAGTTGTCCACCAAATACAAACCACATTTCGTGTCTCTTCACAGTGATTAAATATCTACATAGCATTTGGTGGACCAGTTTTCCCGAAAGGGACGACCTTCTTATTGGTAATTTCAGTAGTGGACCAAAACATGAAGCTTTTAGGTAGTTCAGATCCGGTGTACCTTTAAGCGCGTCGACAAGATCTACAAGAAATTTTGGTCTCGTGTAGGCATTAATCCGATCACTTGGAGAATATCTGTCCGTGGTGTACGACATGGGTGGGAGTTTCGAAGGCTCAAACACGAAATCTTCAAAGCCTCTCTCTTGGACCGTTCCTGTTTGCTTGTCCGCAAAAATGCATGTGGATCCCTTTTTCTCTTTCGTTGTGATTTTCTCACGCTGATTGAGGCCAACATTTTCTTCGTATGGAAATGAAATGCAGTAGAATGAAAAAAACAAATAGGAAGAGAGATGAAGATGAATATGATAGAGAAGTGATGAAGAGAGAAGTGCATTGTGGAGATGAAAGATGAGAGAAAATTGGGAAGAGTGAGTGACTTGACAGGCGACACTTTAAAAAAAAAATTAAATTAAAAAAAAAGATGGAAACCGAAAAGATAAGGAACTCGAGTAGGAAGTTACAAATATCTTTTTACTAGATATAATATGGTATGGTCTAAAAGATATGGATATTATGGTATATCTTATAATTTATAATTAGGTGATAGTTTTTACGGTAATGTTGGTAATTTTTTCTACAATATTTTTAGATATCTTGCTAAAGTATTACATAAGTCACCATTTAAACTAATAATCTAAACTAAACACATATTATATATAATAAAATTATAAACTCTCAACTATAAGAACTATAAGAGTTGGTCGTTTATAACAACAATATGGTGAATATTATTATATATAACAACGATCAAATAAGCTAATGGTTGTGTCACCATGACAGTGTTACCTTTGCTTCCTTGTTACAAAATCAGAGATCTAATTTGGTAATGTATTTTTTTTAATATGAAAATGGGAGAAAAGACTCCTAAATTAATAATTGTAGTTGAAAAAACAATAAGAAAAGAAAAATAAACTACAAACGAATCAATCTTATTTATGGAATTTGGTTTATTGGGTAGGTACAGTAAGATATAAAATTAATGTGACAAAAAATATTATTATATACATATATAATAACATTATGCGGTAATTCACAAAAGAGAAAAGAAATTAGTATATAAAAGTGATAATAAATGTGAAGTAGATACGAAATTAAAGTCTTAACGGAAACAAATTTTTGTTGTTCCAGAAGGGAAAAGTTTAGAAAGCAAAAAGCCCACATGGAGTTTGGAAACGTAAAGACAGACGTCAATTTGGTGCTTAACTTGCGAGAAGCAGAAAGGCATCGGCCATATTTTGATTAATTATATATGTAAAGTATCCTTCTAAACGAAAGAGAGGGTTTGCATTACGTTATGTATGCCTTTAGACTCTCTTTACCACAACCAACTAACACAATAAACTCGCTCCAATCTCCATCTCTCTAAACAAACAGAAAAAAGGAAAAGCTGACAATTTTACTAATTAAAATTATTATTTTTTTAATTAAAAATATTATATACCACGTTGGATCTATCTACATCGATCAATCATTAATTCTCATTCTTCTTCTTCTCATTATTCTCTCTCTCTCTCAAGAACAAGAGTTTTGTTGTATCTTTTTTTTTTCTTTCTTGTTTCTTGAGTTTTATAGATATGTCGGAGATCACGAGCTTGATCAATGAAGAGTTAACGTTAGGTGAGGTCTCAGAGGCGAAAGAAGATGAATTTTCAGACGAAAAACTTGTTCGGAAAAGAAAGAGATTAGAAGAAGAAGAAGAAGTTGGGGAGGAAGACAATGACGGATTCAAAACACCGACTCGTCCGGAGAATAGAATCCCTACGGTCAGAGAATGCCCACCGGCTCCTAGGAAAGGCGAAACGGAATATTTGGTGATGCTTAGAGGTAAAGCAATGTGGTGCCGGAGACGCTTGAATTTCTCGCCGGAAGCTACCGTTGTAACGGATTTGCAGTGGAGGACGACCACAATGGCGATCAACAAATAATTAATATAAGATGAATAAGAGAGATAATAACGTTAGATTTTATTATGACAAGTTTAAGGTCACGTTTGGAAAATATCTTAACGTTTTTCTTTTGTTTTCCAAACAGACATAAAAGAAACATACTTGATCTAATTGTTATTATTTTTTTTGTAAAGACTCAAAGATAGATTTTTGTTTCTTTTACCTAAAAGATATAGATATCAGTTTCGAGATGATGATTATTTCTTCATTATTATTTTTCTTTACTTATGATTTCGATGATTTTTTATACATGTTTTTATGTATCATGGTTTACCCCTACCTAATTGCTTGTCATGATATTTTATTATTTTATGTTTATGTTGTGTAAGACACGATATTAACTTACAAGATGCAAATATTTTGTGTTACCACCCGGTTCGAGCCCAACATAATGCGAAAAAATGCAAATATTTTGAAATAAAAACTAATTCAGTCAAATAATTTTTTATGGTTTTTTGTCACCATTTAAGTCACAACATACTGATCCAATAGTCCGTTTTTAAATTATTGTAGGCATAAAGAATCGATTTTGGATAGAATGATGCTACCTGACTCGTATGAACTTATGAATGCCACTAAACCTTTTCCTCTTTATGGTTTTTTAGAACATAAGATTGCTTCTCATGATTTTATATATAACTCGATTTACTCATATGACATGCAAGTTCAACGTCAGTTTATTGTACAATACTTAGTATAGCATTGTGATATTGTAAGCTACACTACAGATTTTTTTAATAATAGTCTTTTTTTTTTTTTTTGATAAGTATGTTAATTATATTTCCAATGGAACGGGGTTTTTACATAGTGTTTGATAAAAGGAATCTAGGCCAAAAAAAAGTTAAAAAGACTAGAAACCTTAAGATTAAGAAATTAGCTTATCCTAAATTTAGAACTCGTGATTGGTGAGCCAGTAGCTGAGTAGCCCTCTGCATCTTTTCTTGCTTTTGTGAGCCAGAAGTGTGTCACGGATTAGCCGATCAATTCCTCTAAAAATCTCTTCTGGAGGCATCTTGTGGCCCTCATGCAATCTAGAATTTCTCTCTCTCCAAATGCTATAGACAGTAGCCTGGGCAACAAGCTTCTTAAGAGTTGATGATGTCCCATTTGTTCTTCCTGTTAGCCACATGATTAAAGTGTTCCAAGAGTGGAAGATAGCTTGTGGTTGTTGTAGTCTCAGTAGACATAATTTCCAGATGGCAATGGCAAAAGGGCAATGTAGTAAAATATGGTCCCTTGTTTCTCCTGTTCGATCACACATAAGGCAAGTATCTGGAATGTTGGAGTTCCAGCGATGAAGCCTATGGCGTGTAGGGAGCCTATCATGCATTGCAATCCACATAAGAGAAGAATGTCTCGGTAGTCCAAGCTTGAACCAGACAGCTGATTCCCAAGCAACCCGATTGCTTTTGTGTCGTAGATGTTCCCATGATTTTGCATTGGAGTAAGTTGTATGACGATTACCCCGAAGTCCCCAAGTGAAGATATCATCGCCTCTAGCAGTAGAAGGGAGAGGCGTTGCCAACAACTTTGATCTTATAGTGGCCAGACCATTATCTCGCGTTCTTGGAGATGGCATAACCCAATTGTTGGTTCTGATTGCGTCAACTATAAGCGCCTCTTTTGTGATTCCAAGTTTCCGAGGGCCATTGATACCTACAATATCTATAAGAGGTCCAATATCAAGCCAATCATCAAACCAAAAACTGGCTGATTTCCCATTACCAACTTCACATCCAATAAGGGGCTTGAACAGACCACGGTGGTTCAATATTGATTTCCAAATCCAGGAGGTTGCCGCCTTCTCATTCATAGACCAAAAGCAATCTTTCTTGATTATGTGTGCATGAACCCAAGCTACCCACAAGGAGTCTTTCTCTGTTAAGATACGCCAAATCAGTCTTCCTTGGAGAGCCTTATTGCAGGTATAGAAATCTCGTAGTCCCAAGCCTCCTTCTGATTTAGGAAGACAGACAGTGTGCCAAGAGATTTTTGCTTTAGATGTTATGTCTGGGCTGCCAGACCATAGAAAATTCCTGCACAAGGATTCAACAGATTTTAGGCATCCTTTAGGTAAGTAGAAGGCCGTCATCCAGAAGTTGGTAAGCCCATATATTGCTGCGGAGAGGAGCTGTAATCTCCCTGCGTACGACAATAATTTGGTAGACCAGTGGTTGAGCTTTCCTTTCACCTTTTCTAGTAATGGTTGATAATCTCTAATTTGGAGCTTCTTACTTTGGAGGGGCAGACCCAGGTATCGAAATGGCATAGTACCTATGTTGATTCCATGTTGTGACATAGTATTAAGAGTTTCCGTAGAAACCCCGGCCAAGTAAAGGTCAGATTTATGTCTATTCATAGAGAGGCATGAGATCGCTTCAAATTCTGATAGAACGTCCAAAATCTTAGTAAGAGAACTATCCTTCCCATTAAAGAAAATTGCTATGTCATCAGCAAATGCAAGGTGAGTAATCTTGGTACGCCTTCCGAGAGGGTGATAGCCAATCCCTCCCGATTCGTAAGATGTGGATAGCATCTTTCCAAGGACCTCCATTGCTATAACAAATAATGTTGGCGAGATAGGGTCTCCCTGTCGAAGGCCTTGTCCCCCTTTGAAGAATCCGCAAAGGCTGCCGTTTACGTTAATTGAGAAGGATGTGTTAGAGATGCAAGCTTTAATCCAACCGATGAACTTATTAGGAAATCCAATAATACTCAAGACCGTGGTAATGAAGTTCCAGTTGATGGTGTCGAAGGCCTTTCGGAGATCAACCTTTAAAAGCCCTCTTTTAGATATAGTTTTCCTGTTAAACCCTTGGACTAACTCAGATGCAAGCAAAACATTTTCCGCTAAGCAACGACCTTGGACAAATGCTGATTGCGAGTTAGAGACCAGCATTGGAAGGATAGATTGCATTCTCGTCGATAAAATCTTGGAAATGATTTTATACATGACATTACAACAGGAAATCGGCCTAAATTCCGATAATTTATCTGCTCCCATTCTCTTTGGGATGAGAGAAATAGCGGTGCAGTTCCATTGAGAGAGAAGTGAACCAGAGGAAAAGAATTCCTTCACTGCATTAACAACCGCCAAACCAGTTATATCCCAGCTGTGTTTAAAGAATTCTACAGTATATCCGTCAGGGCCCGGTGTTTTATTAGATCCCATAGAATTAAGAATCCTCTTTATCTCAGAGTTGGTAACTGGCGCAGTGAGAAGATCACATTGTGCGTTATTGCATCTGAAATCCATCACCCTACGGAGGACAGATTCCTGTTCACCCGACATAGATGGACTTTCTTTACCCAAGAGGTTCTGAAAGTAATCCACGCAGTGAGCAGCTATTGTCTCTTGACTTTCAAATTTTTCCCCGGAGTCTGAGAGCAAATAATGAATTTGGTTGCTTGATTTCCTAGCCGCTGTGATTCTATGAAAGAATGACGTGTTTGCATCCCCTGATTGGAGCCATTTGATCCTAGATCGTTGATGGTAGAACTTTTCTTCAGCTTGAGAGAGTACAGTCCATTTTGAGTGAGCTAACTTTTCTGCAAGTGCATTATCTGAAGAAGGATTCTGCAACAGTAGACGCTGCTGATCTAGAAGAGTAGAATGAGCTTCAACTACTCTCTTTTCAAGGTCTGAAAAATGATGACGCTGGATATCTTTGATGACTGGTTTGAGCATCTTGAGTTTCCTTGACAATTGAAACTGGTAAGTTCCAGTAATTATAGTATCCTCCCAAAAGACTCTAACTTGCTGTAAGAAAGATGGTGCCTGAACTAGAAAATTTGCAAATTTGAAAGTCCGTTTGGGGCACTGAGAATCCCCCAGGATAATGGTCCCCGGGCAATGGTCTGAAAATTCAGGGTCACCGAAGAAGGCATAAGACATTGGAAACAGATTGTTCCAATTGTCATTTGAGAAGATGCGGTCTAACTTTTTAGTGATGGGGTTAGCCGTTTGCTTGTTCCACCAAGTGTGGTTGTGTCCCCTAATCGTTAGGTCGTTTATTCCTGCATATCTAATGCAGTCCCTGAATTCTTGCATACTTCTTCGAATTCTAGTAGAGCCGGCGGAATGGTCCACAGGGTCCATTGATTGGTTAAAGTCTCCAAGGGCAAGCCATGGGAGATGCGTAAGCAGTGGATTACTAGAGAAAGATTTGATTTCTGTCCATAACCCTTGTCTTCTTAGCTTGTCATTTGCAGCGTAAATAAAGGAGATCACCACTTTTTGGTAGGTCCGTGGCATTTCCACTAAGCAAGAGATCATTTGAGCAGATTTTGAGAGTATTGTGAGATTGAGAGTTGGCGGCCAGACTATCCAAATTCTACCCAGCTCTGCGAAGTCATAATTGGCTTCCAAACACCAATCCTGGAACATAGTTTGTACATACTTGAGGGACTTAGCCCTTCTTATCCGAGTTTCTATAATGCAACCAAAAGTAGGCTTTACTTGCCTAAGCCATTTCGTCAAATGCTTCCTCTTAGAACTTTTATTAATACCCCTGACGTTCCAACAAAAAGTGAAGGTGTCCTTCATCATTAAAAATGTTTTTGTAGCTTCTTCCCCGAAGAAGCCTTGTTATGACGCCGCTGTTTTTTAGACACAACTTGGATGAATTTAGAGTCAACATCTTGATTATCATCTTCTTCTGAAGGGCTATCCGAAGAAGATGTATCCTCTGGAGCCGAGGAGGCTGAAGAGGAACTAGAGGATGACTTAGATTTCTCTTTTGCTTTAAACAAAGAAGTAGAAGGACCCCCTTGGAGGTCTAAGACTAGTGATCCTGTTGCCTTTTCCTTTGGCAAAACATGAAAAGGAGGATTGTCTTTTGTTGCTTCTAGAGTGAGATTAGTCTTGCGCCGAGTTACACTTCTCCTATGCCTAGAGGAAGGCCTTCTCGTGTGCGTGTGAAGCTCGTCTTTGCTTTTAGGCTCAGAGAACTTAGGTCTTGTACATAAGGCAGAGGCGTGAGCTTTGGATTTGCAGTTGATGCAGGTTACCGGAGCTGAGGGGCAACGTTTGATCGAATGTCCTGTTTGTGCACAGAACGTGCAAATAGGGGGGAGCCACGGGCAGTTGACCTCTACCCTATGAGTGTCACCAGATTCAAATTGTACATTAATTGCTTCTGGAAGGGGTGAAGTGGGGTCAATGATTGTGAAGACTCTGGCTGTTTCCAAGTCTGTCATGTTTGCCGTCGATGGGTGGAGGTCAACTCCTTGTTTACCTAAATACTTGTTTACCAAAATTCACTCACGATGAACGAAGATGACATTGCAAACTGCAAAGTTAAAGTTAAGGTAATTAAAAAGAGTGTGTGTGAGAGAGGGAGAGAGAATCAAAGTGAAAAAAGAGAGAAACATGAAGAAGAAGACATGACAAGAAAAGAGAACGGATATAGAATTTTATAAACACTTTATGGGTCGAGGCCTTATTTAAGTTCATTCGACTTCTAAAGTTGTAACATCCAATGCTATTTTCATTAAAGAACAAAAAAAAAACTCTCAATCGTCTAATGCCTTAAACTTATTACTTTTTCTTGTGGATTCTTCAAAATCCTTTTCTTCTTTCTTTTGTTGCCGTTATGTGCGTTTCGTCTATGTTACTCTCTTTCTTTTTTATGTGGCTTTCGCTATTGTTGACCTGTCTCCTAATTTGTTAATTAATTGACCATTTATTATTTTAATTGCAGCTTGTGTGAACGTTACGGTTTTTAATTTCATTAACCAAAAAGATAAAGAGATGGGAAATAGGCTTATACTTCACTCTCCTTAACAAAAGGACATTATTAGATTATATCGTATAGAAACTATAAATCCATACTATATAAAACGATGTATTTTAGGCTTTAAAAGTGACCACATCAACATATTTTTGTAAATTTTAATAGTGTTTCTTCTACAAAAACGACTTTTAATCAAATTTTGTATAGTTTTTTTTCTGTAAAATTATATGTTCTTCATCTGAAAATCAAATTTTAATAACAAATCTAAAACAGTTATCATATATCCGTACAGATCAAGTTCGGTTTGACACACCCGTGGCTTGCTACATTTATGGATCTTGAAAACGGGAAAATCACATGTGTGGAGTAGGATGGGTGCTACATTTACACGACGACAGTGTGGATATTCTAGGTAGGAAGGGTTTTCACCGATGTCCATCGCCCCTACATACAGAATTACCTAGTCTAATCTGGGCAATGGCGGCTCTACAAGAAAAGAGCCAATTTTAAGCTGAACTAGAGGTGCTCTCTAATCTCAAGAATCATTACTCCGATTTCAAGCTGATCCAACTACCACGGACGAGTAACTCAAGGGCGGATCTATTAGCGAAGAAATCAAAGGATCGGAATTTAATTTTTTTTATTGACACTTTTTTATTTTATTGATGTGTGAATTCACTTGATGTATTTGCATAATCGATAAATAAAAAAGTACGTTATTTTATGAAAGAAAATATCCGTATACATTAAATTATGTCACACTCATTTGAATCAAACAGTAATTCAACACTATTAACAATGGAATAATCAGATGGGTTTGGATATTTAGTTTATAAGAAAGTTATTAACAAAATTTAGATTCTAGTTTAATCATGATTTATAGCCTAATATATTATGTTAATGTGATCTTTATGTTACCACTTCAATCCAACTTTAGTTTAATAAATTATTATTGTTGACAAAAGAGAATAGATTATATCTCTTAAAAATTAATGAGGTAGAAAATATAATACTATATTGGAGTTTTATAAAGGTTTAATAAAAATAAAAAAGGAAAATTTAATTTAAGAACAAAAGAGAAAGAATCTTTTATATTTCATTTTGATTTTCCTCTTGAACTTCGTCAACTTCATACATAAAGTTTGTCCAACTAAAATTCTGACGTCGATGTTGAATTGTTTAACACCATTGTATGGCAATGAATACAAAAAGAAATTTAAACAGGATCTAAAAACAAAAAAGCTTCCTTTTGAAAATATAAAATAAAAAAATGTAGAACAAATAACCTTCATGATAAACATAGAGTCATGTAATATTTTCATGGCAATCCAGTCATAGATATATATAAAAAAAAGTCAGAATCTCCACTAATGAAGCCCATTGTCTGATTCATATGATACCTGAAGAATTGCATTATTGTCAATTTGTCATACAAAAATAATCGAAAATAGTAAATAAATACTCATAATATGTTATACATATACATTTTTTAAAATTTTAATATTACAAATATACGTTATACTTTCGGTATTCATAACTCTTATCACCCGTTGATAGGGTACCACTACTAAAAATCATTTATTATCAAAGCATCTTCTTCTTTCAGTTTATCATCTAATTGCTTAAGTCTTCCTTATTTTCACATTAGAATGAATAATTTTTTTCAACCAAAATATTATTAAAATATCAAATTTCCGTTAATGGTTACCCATTTAGGAGGATCGCTACTTGAAAATCAACGATAATGTAGGAATTGACTATTTGACTGGTATGTTGTGGTCCAAATGTTGACCCAAAAAAAAAAAAATCGATCTACAAAATAAACTCTCGCCGACCAGACAAAACCATCTGCATTTTTATTAATGAATCATTTGACTCTATATGAACAAAAAATGTATAGATTATCACACGGGTATAGAGAAGCTAACCGTCTGACGGATGGTTTGGCAAACTGTACGTTTTCTTTACCTTTGAGTTTTCATTTTCTTAGTGATAGTCCTTCTTTTGTTGATCCTTTACTATCTAAAGATACTCATGGACGAGTGTGTCCAAGACAAGTTCGGTTGTAAATTTTCTTTTGTTCCATTAAATAAATGGGAATTTTACTAGCTCCCTGTTTCACAAAAAAAAAAAAAAACACAAAACAATATACATTAACAAAAAATCGATATCAAAAGCTAAATTAAAAAATGAGTAGTCATAGTCTAATATAAACTTTCATTAATAATTTTAATGGAAGAAGTAATATAAACTTTCTAATGAAAAAATGCCACTATGCATAGAAATCGATTAATCATATAGTTGGTATTTAAGCTAATGATTAACAATCAAGGAAACGACTATTGTGTAGACTATACGTAAATTAGTTATCAAAATATATAGATTACCTTAACTACAAAATATTTGAGATATATAGTCATGTTTTATTTCGTAGATGATATAATGGAGAAATTTTTTTGATAATAATTTTAGAATAGGAAGTGTTGTTGAGGTAGTGATAAGAAAGTAAGGAGGTATTTTGGGCTAAGTGGTTCTGGTGATGTAAAGGTGGAACTGGATCAATCTAATGAGCCCAATGGGCCCAATTGTGTTAGGGTTTTCATTCTTGTCGTTGTTTATATACAACTGTGATCGCTCGCGGCTGCTTCTCCATTGCAGGAGGTTGATTCGAGATCAAAAATGGCAACACCACAAGTGAAGACCGGTTTGTTCGTTGGATTGAACAAAGGTCACGTCGTCACCAGGCGCGAGCTAGCTCCTCGTCCCAATTCTCGCAAAGGGGTAACAATCTCGCTTCTCTTCGATTACAAATTAGATTCAGATATGGCTTCTGTGTATGATTCTGTGGCTCGTTTGGTAGTTTATAACATTGAAGTCTACATTTATAGCATTGATTTTGATAATTCGTAAGCATGTGGATACTTGTTGTAATCAGAACTTGAAATGTTGAGTCCTTAGCTGAGAAATGGTGTTTGTCTTGTAATTAGAAAACGAGCAAGAGGACATTGTTCATCAGATCACTGATAAGGGAAGTAGCTGGTTTTGCTCCTTACGAGAAGAGAATCACAGAGCTTCTCAAGGTTGGGAAAGACAAGAGGGCTCTTAAGGTAGCTAAGAGAAAGTTAGGTACCCACAAGAGAGCCAAGAGGAAGAGAGAAGAGATGTCTGGTGTCCTCCGCAAGATGAGGTATATTAATCAACGATTTTGATTCCATTTAGTTTGACTTGTCTTTATTCCAAGATCGGTTTAACCGATTCCTGAGGAAGGAAGCGTTTGAATTATGTTTTACTGAATTTAGGTTTTGTCTAAACTAATGGCAGGTCTGGTGGTGGAGTTACTGAGAAGAAGAAGTAAGCATATTAGTCTTTTGTGTTATGAGAGATTTTTGTTACTGTCGGAACTCTTAATTATTTTGATTGCACTTGCAAATCAGTTTTATGCTGTGTTTTGTTATGAAAGTGGTTAGCGTTGTTTCACTCTGTCTAGTTGCTTATATATGAGGTGGATCCATCTGTACAAGATAAACGTTTCTACTCTCACTTTGCAAAGCCATGATATAATGATTGGAAGTATTGCTTGCCATGATTCTGCATCCGAGGGATGTTATATTCTGCATGTCAATCTCATCGATGTTATATGCTTTGATTGATACCATCTTTTAATTGTTTTGTTAATGGTAAATACCATAGTCACTTAAATGGCACACAAATGTTTCTACGTGTAATCTAAAATCTATGTTTACCACATTATCAATGCTTGCTAATAAATCACACATTTATCAAAACAGTGATTGATTTGGCAACCCTTAACTGGTAATAATTTCTCAATTTTATAAAAGGAGGCCGAGGATAGATTTTTTCTGGTAAATATGTTTAACAAAATATGTAGTTTCATCAACACAATCATAATCATCTGATAATTTATATTCTTTTTTTTTTTTTTNTATTCAATATTGATATTCATCATTCTAGTTGTTACAGATAATGATGGAAGTTCTTCTCGATAACTTTCGTAAATTTGATATTTTTGATGCATGCAACATATCATAAAAATGCGTACCTTCTGCAATTAGGTTCCTCATGATGCATTCATCTCCATATTAGCAGTATGTGTGTTATCCAAACACATTGTTCATCATTAAGAGAATTTCATAGGTACCTCACTAGTACTAGATAAACATGCAGAAATGTCCCCATAAAAAAACCATACATAATAATTAGACATAAACCTCCTATAATAAAAGTGTTTCCAAACCCTTTCAAGCAGTGGCGGAGCTAGAAATTTATTTTAGAGGGGTCATATAT